>PVKC010041791.1:0-12080 GCA_004027635.1 Crocidura indochinensis
CTTCCAGGACGCCCGCAGAGAGGCAATTAATATACTGCAGGATGTGCATTTTGGTTAGAAAATGATTAGCTTACACTGGATATCATTGAGTGATCAATATAGAGAAGATAAAAATAAGACATGTTAAGGAAGGCCTATGAAAGAAGGGTTCATAAAATGAGCACACAATGTTTAAAAGAGCATATACTAGTAGCACAAATTTATGCTGTGAAAGCTGTTGAATGAATATTTGAGGATATTAATAATTATATGATTACTAATTTAACTACAAATAAAGTTACACTAAAACAAATTGATTTGAACATAAGTTGATTGATTACATTAGTGTATAATATTTATATTTATATGATTATATATTACATATAATCTTTTGCTACATATTCACCAATTTAGTTGACAGGTATACCAGGTATACGTATTGCAGCACATTCTTGATAATAAAAATATGTCACAGGTAAAATGTTGCTCTGATGAAGGAGGATGTTCTTATTTTTTTTTGTCTGAAACCCAAATACAAATATGTTTGTAATCATGGTGCTTAATAAAGATTTTATTATTAAAACTAACCAAAAACAAAACATATCTAGTGTGTTATACTATTCTTCATATACTAAGACATATATTTAAACTCTTCTTATATATGGTACAAAATCAAATTTCTCTGTAGGAGCTTTGTTCTTAAATGTCAATGTAAAGGCATAACTTACAAATTACTCTCTGAGGTTACAGGACAGACCACATTTAAAAATATAAAAATAAAAAAGAACCTGGTTTATATTACTTGATGACAGGTATTAAGAAAACAAACAGAGGGGCCAGAGAGATAACACAGCAGTAGGGTATTTGTCTTGCAACTGGCCTACCCAGGACCAATGGTAGTTCGAATCCCTGCATCCCCTATCATCCTTTGTGCCTGCTAGGAGGGATATCTGAGCACAGAGCCAGGAGTAACCCCTTTGTGCTACTAGGTGTTCCCCCCTCCAAAAAAAAAAGAAAAAGAAAAGAAAACAAACAGAAGAAACTCTCAATTTGGGAAGGATATTGACTTAGGAGTATGACAAGAAAAAAATGTTTCACATGTAGCAAAAAGAATGAGCTAAAGGAGAAATTAATGTGTGTTTTCATTAGAAATGTATGACTATATCATTTGATTCAATAAAAATAAAATGACATGGGAAACATTGAAGATATGACATGCAGTAATTTATATAGAGAGTTAAGAGTTCACCAGGAGGAATAGACTGATAAATATTTATAGTGTACATAATGGGAGTTCTGTTTAAAAAAGTCTTCTCCAGTGTCAGCAACAACTGAATATGAGAGATAATGGTGACAGGATCATTAGAAGACTTTTACAATACAGATATAAGTGATGGGCATGTGTGTTAATGAAAATATAGTGAAATTACTTTGATTGAAGGAAATGAAACAAAACTAGCTTCATTGCCTTCATGCAGCTGACTTGAGTTGGATCTCCCCAAAAGAATTTATGGGTTTTAAGAAAAATTAAGGACATTATTATAATAATGCCCAAAAACAATATAGATGAGGGCCAGAAGGATCAGTTCACAATATGAAGTTCACCACAAAAAACAGTGAGTGCAGTTAGGGAACTAACTACACTAACAACTATCATCACAATCTAGATGAGTGAGAGAAGTAGAATGCCTGCCTCAAATACAGATAGGGGTTGGGAAGGAGGAAGGGGGCATTGGTGGTGGGAAAGTTGCACTAGTGAAGGGTAGTGTTCTGTCTATGACTGAAACCCAACTATAATCATACTTGCAATCATGGTGCTTAAAGATTTTATTTTATAAAAAGAAAGGTGAAAAGAAAAATATTATTGATATTTATTATTATTTGTTTCTATTATTTTATATGTTGTATTTAATTCTGTGCTATCAAGATAAATGAAAAATAAAGGAAAAGTCATTAAATCAGCAAAAGCCTTAGACAATTTTATGAACATATAAAGCATACCTAAATTAGTTTTTTCCATCATATGAAAGTAATATCCCTCCAGTTTACTTTATGTACTAATATTTCACACACAATAATAAAAACAGCAAAATGTTCCATTTAACTACTTGAAAAATGATTTGGGGGAAATTTGGATTATAAAGGTTTCATAATAACTATGTTTTGAATAGAAGAAACACGCCAATTGTGCTCACATACGGTTTTTTTATTGCCTTGATTTTTCATTCCCCCCAAAGCCACATTTCTACCAGACATCATCTTTAAACAAATCTCATTCTTTATTCAATATCTTAGGTTTCCTGTCTACCAAAATATCAGCCTCAGTCCCTATGACAGTGGAGGATTCGGGTCACCCACTCTCTCATTTGTTTGGTTCGAGCAGCATAAATCAAGGGATTGACCATGGGCGGTACCAGGAAGTAGAGATTGTCAATAATTATCTGTAGATGGGAAGCCATATGGTAGCCTAAAATCTGGGCCAGAACAGAGAAGACAACAGGAGAATAAAAGAGAGCAATGACACAAAGATGAGAGCCACATGTGCTGAGAGCTTTGCCTCTAGCCTCCCAAGAAGGTATGCGAAAGACAGCATGGAGAATCAGACCATATGACAACATAATAAAGAACAGATCAAATCCCACAGATGCTACAATAACCATAAGGCCATAGACAATGTGATCAGAGATGTCTCCACAAGCTATCTGTACCACCGCCATATAAGCACAGTAGGAGTAAGCAATGACATGGGTCTGGAAGCTTTCCAATCTTTTTGTCAGGATGGGTGCTGGGGTCAGTATTGCTATTGCTCGTGCCAGGACAGCCAGTGCCATCTTCACAAGCATAGAGTTTGCAAGGATGGTTGTATATCGTAGAGGGTGCCAGATGGCCACAAATCTGTCAAAAGCCATGGCCAGGAGGATCCCAGATTCCATGACATAGAAGGAAGGAATGAAAAACATCTGTGTAAGGCACGCATTGAAGCTTATTTCTTTAGCATTCATCCAAAATATACCCAGAATTCGGGGCACAGTGGCAGTGACCAGAGACAGATCAATAACTGATAGTATAGCCAAGAGGAGAAACATGGGCTCGTGAAGACTCTTCTCCACCTGAATGATACATAAAATGGTGATATTTCCAATGAGTGCAATAAGAAATACCAGGAAAAATGGCAAAGAAAACCAACCGTGGTAAGATTCCAGGCCAGGAATTCCAGCCAGCACAAATACTGAAGGCTGAGGAATAGAGTTGTTGCAAGTGAGCATTCCCTAACCTGAGCTCCTCAAGATCTGATTCCTGGGGAGAAAGAAATAGAGATATTTTGAAATATATGTATTATTTGCACCTACAATTCTAACTTTATAATATTTTAATAACAGTTATATAATGTAAATAATCAAAGTCACATTTTAGCTCTTAAGGTGAAGATGGACATGATAACATTCTATTTTCTCTGGGATATTTCCTCTATTTTCTAGTAGAAGAATGAAAAGTAGTCTCAAGAATAAATTTTTAGTAGAGAAGTAAAAATGCCATAGATTATAGTCTTCATAGCTTTATGGTTCTCTTTTAATAATTCATTGTGTTCATCCTGAAAAATTTATACCTGTGTTGTAGTTCCTGGGAGAGATCTAACATTTTTCAACATTTAAGTATTTAAGGCTTGTGTGGTATACAAATAAAAAAGAAAGAATGATTTTCACTCTAGAGTAGAATATAGGTCGGAGCTGTGACACAGGTAGGACATTTGCTTTGCAAGCGGCTGACCCAGGATGGACCACTGTTCAATTACTCTAGAATCCATATGGTCTCCCAAGCCTGGAGCGATTTCTGAGTGGATAGCCAGGAGTAACCTCTTAGTGTCACCTGGTGTTGCCCAAAACAACAACAACAACAACAACAAAAAAAGAGCAAAGCACAAAATCTTGATTTCCTGAGCATTGTCTTTGCTGTTCTAGGATGTTTTTGATTTTGACAAAGGAATTAGAAAAGCTGCATATTTTTACTTGAAAGGCATTGTGGTTCTCAGAGGAGAAATAATGGAAATTTTAGATTATAGAAATACAATACAAGTTTGTCACAATAGAACATAGTTTAGTATTCCCTCATTTTTCTATAAAAGGATAAAAGAAAGACTGCGGGCCTAGGGGCCAAGTGAGATCAGATGCATTGGAGGGAAAATAATGAATGAGTGACTAAATATCCAAGTTCATGTCAATGATAATAGGATCAAGGTTCCTAAACATTAACACTATAAACTTAAAGGGATTTGTTATATGGCAGGCCAGGGGACAAAGGATAGTGGTATAGGATTCACTTCAGAATGCATTGGTGGAGGGAGGTTTACACTGGTGATGGGAAGGGTGCTGACTCATTGTATATCTTAAATTCAACCATGAAAGATTCTGTTAATCACAATTGTTTCAATAAAATATAATTTAAAAATATATAGTTTAGTCTTAAAATTTCAATTCAGTCAGTAAAGTGTGATTCAGAAGTATTTCTTCTATTCTTTTGGGAAAAGGTGGTTCACTCATACTTGGTAGTATTTAGAACTTATTCTTGGCTATCTGCTCAGAGATCATTTTTGGCATTGTATCTTAGCTACCATAATATATTTTCTGAATACAATATTTATTTGTATTGAAGCAATTTTTACCATATTGTTAAATGTCTAATGAGCAATATTTTACCATATTACTAAATGTCTAACAATAAAATTTATAAATATTTTAATTATATATTCATAAATATACTATTTGTAAGATATATAGACTGGAATATGATAATATATTATTAGTAAAACCCAAAATATTTACAATAAATTAAAAAGTAACAAATGGGAAACAAGTCTTTTATATTATTATAGTTAAATCTTACTATTATGGCTTAGGCTCCAGATTCAACTGGGAACATTAAACTGTTAGTTTATTTATTTATTTTAGTTTTGGGGGGCATACCCAGTGACACTCAAGGGTTACTTCCAGCTATGCCCTCAGAAATCGCTCCTGGCTTGGGGGATCATATGGGATGCTGGGTGATGGAACCACAGTCTATCCTAGGCTAGCATGGGCAAGGCGGTTAGATACCTTAACCCTTGTACCACAGCTTTTGTCCATAAGCTATTACTAAATATAAACAATATTTGAAAATAGACAATTCAATAAAAATCTTAAATTAAAAAATAATAAAGTAACAAACATTTTAAACTCAGGGAGCTGACTTATTAGCATAAAAACATCTTTAGATCTTAATACATTTGGACTGTTTCTCTGATAACTAATACATTCCAAATATTTAAAAGCGTCATACATAACTTCATAATGTATGCATATATATGCTAAGATATCATTATGGCATTTAAAAATCACAACTTTAATCATTCAATTAAGTATTTCATATATCAACTTCATTTGGTAGGAGACATATGTTACCTAAATGTTAGGTTGGAAAGCTATTGTGAAAATGGCAAGATATTTAAAATAGCTTATGACTTAGATACAATTTCAGTTTTGCCACATTTTTATGTGAATACTAAATTGCTCTTATCTTTGGAATTTAAGGACAAAGAATGTATACTAAGGAGGGTACAGCCTTTTATAGAACTGACCCACGTTGATCCTCAGAACTTCATAAAGTCCTGAACAGCAGTATAAAAAAATTCCTGATCATGGAGCTTGGAGTAAACTCTGAGCAAAATCAAATGTGTCCCCAAACAAAAAAAAATTAAAAATTAAAAGAACAAATTTTGATCATAATTTTAAATGAGCAATGAATCGTTCCTTTTAATTACTGAAGTAGGAATTCAATTCATTATTAGATTCTAAAATATAATATTTATAAAGTATAAAATCATAAAGTATTACTGGTTATATTGTGAATTCTTTGGTGCTTTACAAAGACAACTTCAGTTATTTTATATGAAGTTTAAAATTTAGGTGAGACTAAACCATATGTGCTTTTGCCTTTTCTTCTGGAAATGATTGTAACTAGTACCAGGATTAATATGGCTTTGGTATTATAAGAAAGAATATTTTGGCTCTAGTCATTTTGGTCTTAAGATTTTTGATTCATTTTGTTTTATAGAGAAAAAATAGAATTCTCTGAAGACAAATGCAACCAAATAAGAGATGCTTACCAATTTAAAGACTGAACTTTTAGTTCAGTATGGGAAAGTAACATATAATAAAATCAAATAAAAAGATGACTTTATGAAACTACAAGTTTACTGAGTGGCAGTTATCAAGTAACAACTCAGTTGTACACTTTTCACCAATATAATGATTAAAAAAATCTTTCATATGGCATTAGGATATTATTAGAGCTTTAAGAGACATAGTTAAGTTTGTCTGAGATAATAGGAATATTGTCCAACATAAATATAGTAAATTAATTCTAAACAAAATCACCATCAACATACATTTTATAATCTATAGTATATTTGCTATTCAATAATTATTTTCATAATGGCATTCTAAAGTTTTTAAGTTTCAGCTATGGCCTTTAGTTTAGTAACTGTGATCTTAGACTAGGTCGCTAGGAACTATTGGGAATCTCTTCATACTGATGCATTCCAGGATTTTCCCTCGTTTTCTCCCTTTTCCTAGAAGAGTACCTGTAGAGAATCGTGGTACCTGTCACAATGGGGCTGGAACCAAGAAAGATACAGTCTTCTTGAGATATGGAGAGTGTCAACTGATTTTCAGAATAGAACAGAGTGTTTAAGATGGAAGCATATTTATGCAGATTTATCTCAACTCTTCAGGGTCCCTAGTGGCTTTGTTGAACAAAGCACTTCTTTTGTTTGGATATTCTGGAAAACAAATTCTAAAGTTTATCATTGAAATGTATCTGTGATTCAAAGCTTAAGAGCACTTTAAAATTTACCATTGCTATATTGTGGTAGGACAGGAGAAATGATATGGTTTAGGATAAAAGAAAAGAACCTGATGATAGCTTAGGATGGAAATTAAATAATGCTTGGACAAGTAGAAATCAGAATCTTTTATGCCTATAGTTATACACAAAACACTATTACTTACTTCAAAATTAATTTTTATTTGTTTTCTTTCAAGTGAAATAATGAAAAAAACACTCTAAAATTGTGAGTCCGTATTCCCTCAAATTAAAATAAAAAGTTGAGAAAAATGCTATGCAATAAATACTCAATTGGCTATATATATGTATATGTATACACATATATGTATATAGATATTTGATTTTTGGGTCACACCCAGCAGCGCTCAGGGGTTACTCCTGGCTTCAAGCTCAGAAATCACTTCTACAGACTTGGGATGCTGGGATTCAAACCAATGACCTCTGCATGCAAGGCAAGCACCTTACCTCCATGCTATTTCTTCAACCCTTCAATTGACTATATTAGTAAAAACAATTAATAAGTTATATGAAAGGAAATTTAAAAAGAGATTCAAGTAGAACTGAAAAAATAGGTCTAGAAAAAATTGATTTTAGTTTTAGGAGGTACAGTTACAGATACTCTTGTTAGAAGTCAGAAGTTAAATGTTAATAAATGATAAAAACGAGAAACTTCACTGTGAATAAAAAGCAAGGTGGAGAATTAATTACTATTTTCTAGAGTAGTAGAATTTGTACACCCTAAAGCTCTTGTGCACTATTTTATAAAAGCCTGGCAAATTAAGAGTGCTTGAACGTTTTCATGAAAAAATGTACTACACACAATTTCTCGATCACATACTTTCTATTCTAGTCCTGTTAAGGGTAAACATTGATCTCATAGGCAGTAAATTTTTCAAAATATTCACTAAGATTTGTCCTACAGCTATAGATATTTTCAGGGTACTTCTCTTCATTAGGATTTCAAACACTCAGGATTAAATGGCTGACATATTTTACTTGTTTTTTAAAATACCTGAGACGGAGGCATTGCACAAAGGGCTGGAATGCATGACTTGTATGCACAAAACCCGAGATGTTATCCAACATTGCATGCCACACACAAAAGCACCATCATGCATGCTCTTGGTGACCCCTGACTAACTCTGGTCCCAACAGCATATCATTCATGCATTTGCCTAGTTGTCTGAGTACCTCTTGGAGTTGTCCCTGGACACTTAACAATTAATTGAGATTCTTCCTGACCAAACAAAGCAACAAAACACACACACACTCACACACACACACACACACACACAAATTTAGACTGATAGCACTGTTATTACAAGGATAAGACTATTGCCTACAAGTGGCTAATCCTAATTTAATCACAGAACTATATGGTTTCTTCAGCACTTGGATTAACTCTGAGTACCTCAAACTGTAGCCAATCCCCTGAATTCCTCAAAATAAAACTTATTTAACTTATAGGAAAGATATACTTTAATCCATCACATTTATTTTTTCCATTTTTGTGTTAATCTATTTTTCTCTTAGATTCTTAATTCTATGTATAAAATTTTGTTTTCTTCTTTTGTGTAAAAATAAAACTAGGAACATTTAACATGTACTGCCATTCCACTGATATCTGATCTCAGTGTTGGTCACTCTTCATATAATTCTGTACCTTAGACTATAAAATGCATATTTTTCAAATGAACAATACAATTCTTTAAATAAATAAATCTCCTTTCTATATTATGACCCCTAAGTGCTCATACAACTTTATCTCCCTTTAGCACCTTTGCTTTTTTATGATAATTCTTTTACTTATATACTTAATTCAAAGTCATCATTACTTAATGTTCATTTTTAGTATTTTTTATTCCTCCTCACAAACTGGATGCTATGTTTTTCATATGGAAATATGTTTTGTAGGCAGCAGAAGTTGGATTCATCTTTTTGATCCATTTCTCCACTCTGTGTCTCTTAATTGATGCATTTGGTCCATTGACATCGAGTGAGATGATTATAATGGGATTTAATGTCATCTTTGTGTATATGTTTGGTGTGTTCGTTGGTCTGCCTTAAAGTAGACCTCTCAGTTTTTCTTTTAAGGCTGTTTTTGCATCTGTGAAGTCTCTGAGTTGTTGCATATCCGTAAAACTCTGTATCCTTCCTTCAAATCTGAACTTGAGTCAGGCTGGGTGCAATATTCTAGGTGAAACCTCCATTTCATTCAGTTTTGTCACAATATCCCACTACTGTTTTCTGGCCTTGAGAGTTTCTTGTGATATGTCTGCTGTAAATCTTAAGGGTGCTCCTTTGAATGTATTTCCCCTTTTTTGATCTTGCTGCTTTCAGAATTCTGTCTCTATCTGTGGGATTCGTCATTGGAATTAGGATGTGTCTTGGGGTGTTTTTCCTTGGGTCTCTTAGCTGGTACTCTTCGGGCATGCAGGCTTTGGGAGTTTCTCTGTGATGATGTCTTTGATTGTTGATTCTTCCAGTGGGTCCCCTCCTGGGCCTTTGGGACTCCAATGATTCTCATGTTGTTTCTGTTGAGTTTATCAAAGACTTCTATTTTTATCTGTTCACATTCCTTGAGTACTTTTACAATTGTCAGATCATTTGCTTTAAGGTTCTTTTCCAATCTCTTCGCTGTAGGGAGTTGCTTTGCATTTTATTTTCCAGTTTACTGATTCTGTCCTTGGCTGCTGTTACCCTGTTCGACAGGCTTCCATTGAGTTTTTCAGTTCAGCTAACGTGTTTTTCAGATGTTATTTCAGTTTGAAGTTTTCTGATTTCTGTCTTTGTGTTCTGTTCAGCTAGAACTATGTTTTCTTTGATTCCATGAGGATCCTCAATATTTCTATTTTAAACTCTGTATCTGAGAGATTATTAAATGGTTCCTATTTGGGGGGTCATCAAAGCTATCATCTTCATTCTCTGTGCATGTTCTTGCCTGCGAGGTTTCCCCATTGTCATGCTTGTAGTGTGATTTTTTTTCTGCTTGTTATGGCGGGGTTCATTAGTTAAAAAGAGCAAGTGGCCACTAAGCGAAGAGGAGTGGCCATGTTCTTCTGGGGCCTCTAGGTGACAGCTTTCCTTCCTGGCCCTTTTAGCAGAGCTTCAGGAGACAAGAGAAGAGAAACAGCAAAACCGAAAGGTCCCCTCAGTTTCTCGTAGTCACCAACCTCACCTCATATGGAAATATGTTTAACAGTATATTATATTCACTGAATTTTATCTCCACAAACAAAATGTAAAATCCTTGAAGCATAGACTTTTCTACTCACCTCTTCTCAAAATCAAGAAATACCTACACATTTTACCATTTCAGAAATAATTACTGTTAAATTTGTAATTAAGATAATTTTTGTTTGTTTTTTTAACACTAGGTGGTGATTGGTTTATGTCTGGTTCTAAAAATCAGGAATCACCCCTGGTGAGGGTCTAAGGACTAAATGTGATGTTGGTAATCAAATCTAGGTCAATTATGTTGAAGGCAAGAACCCTATCTGCTTTAGTCACTCTGGCACCTTTAAATGAATATATAATCAGTTATTTTATAAAATTGATTGCAGTGTTTTTCAAATAATAATTTTTTGCTATTTCTTTTAAGAATATATAGCAGGTAACTTAAAAAATTTAAATAATTAGATTGTAATTTCAAACGTAACATTTTGGTGCATAGATTGAAGGACTAATATCAATAAAATAGCAATTATTCCCTAAGCAGATTTAATACAATACATATAAAGATACCCATGCCATAATTCATATAAAATAATTGAACTTTTCTGAAAATTATATGGAACAATAAACCTCCAAGAGTAGACAAAGCAATTCTTGAGAAAAGAAAATATAATTCATCATTTTACCTAACTTCAAACTATTCTATAAAGTATTGGAATAAAGACAGGCTTTCAGATCCATTGAATAGACTTAAATATCCTGAGACTAAAATCTCATTTGTATAAAAAATTATTCTTTAATAAAGGGCAATATGTATGAAGTTGATCAAGGAAATCCTTTTTTAGAAATGATGTTGGAAAAATTGGTAAACTGCATGCAAATATGTGAACATGAACATTTCTTAACATCATGCACAAAGGTCAAAACAAAATGAATTAAATATCTTGATATCAGGTACATGGAAAAAGTAAGTTGGCCTACAACCCCATGCCATTTAATATAATGACATCTTAAAGGATGAAACACCAGTGACAAGCAAGTAGAAACAAAGATAAACAAAAGGGTATGCTTCTGTATGGCAAAGGAAATGGCAAAAACGTTTCCCAGGGAATGGGAAAAACTGTATACCGAATACCTATTTAATTTGGGCTTAATGTCTAAGATATATAAATTACTGATAGATCTTAACAAGAAAAAAATCTAACCCCATCCAAAAATGGGGGGAAAAATGAACAAACATCTCTTCAAATAAAGAATTTATAAAGATGACCAAAAGGCACATGGAAAAAAATGTTCCACATCACTAAACATCAGAGAGATGAAAAACAAAACAATAAGATATGCTCTCACACCATAGAGACCGGCACACATAACTAGGAATAAGAGCAGTCAGTACAGGTTGGATTTAAGGAGAAATAGATTAGCACATGCAAGTCAAATGCCCTGCAGCTTGCACCACCACTCTGACCCTTCAATCTATATTTATTAAAGACTTACTTCGTGAAACTATTTAATTACTTCATGTTTCACATTAAGTCTCAATAGGAAAGAAAATCTTAAAATGTATGTAATATAAATTATACAAGGTGCTGAAAGCTGCAGTAGTTTTCTTGAGCACACATGCTGACAGAGTTGAAAAGAAACAAAGGTACTTATATAAAGTCAGTACACTTGGTTTTTACTAATATTGAGCTTAATTATAAAAAATATATTGAGTTAACCAACATATATAATACCACTTTTTAAATTAGGAAATTTTTCTTAATTAATTTGACTTAATGAAATAATCACATTTTATGAAAGAATATTAAAATTTCCTAGGTAAGAAAGCATGTTATGAGGATTCAGAGAGATAATTCAGAGATTAAGGTTCTTGCCTGGCATGTGGCCAACCTCTGTTAGAGCCCTAGTTCCCTGATCATGGTCCCCCAAACACCCTCAGGAGCGATTTCTGAGTATAAAGCCAGGAATAAACAGTGAGTAGATTTTGGTGTGGTTCCAAGTGTAAACAAGCAAAAAAAAAAAAAGCATAAAACAGAAAAAAGCAT
>PVKC010041792.1:0-12084 GCA_004027635.1 Crocidura indochinensis
CCTTCCTATCTTTGAGATAGGCATTGTATTTCTCTATCATGGTAAGTGTAGGTGTAGTTATTTCTCTAATTATTCTTACCACTCTTCGTGTTAAGCTTCATATCATGGGCTGGTCCTTCTGGCCCTCATATCTAATGTTTCTGGGTATTATTACTATACTGTCTTTTATTTTTCTTAAATTTCACAGATGAATGAGGCTACCATCTATCCTTTTCTTGCTGATATGCTTCATTCACCCAACATGATATCCATCCATGATCTGCAATTGCAAGATTTTGTTTTTTCTTAGAGCTGCAACATATTCCATTGTGTGTGTATATACACATATATACATATGCATATATACCATAACTTCTATTTTTAATATATTTATATAAGTACCATGATTACAAGCTTGTTTGTAGTTGGTTTTAGTTTTATATATATAAAATCACCCCACTTCACCAATGCAACATTCCCACTACCAATGCCCTCCATCTTCCTCCTCCCCCTAAGCCCCCCCCCTTTTTTTTTTTTGGTTTTTGGGCCACACCTGGTGACGCTCAGGGGTTGCTTCTAGGTTATGCGCTCAGAAGTCGCTCCTGGCTTGGGGACCATATTGGAAGCTGGGGGAATCGAACCGCGGTCCGTCCTAGGCTAGCGCAGGCAAGGCAGGCACCTTACCTCCAGGCCACCGCCCGGCCCCCACCACAATTTCTTTAGCCACTCATCTATTGTCAGGCAACTGAGTTGTTTCCAGATTCTGACTATTGTAAATAGCGCTGCAATGAATGAGTGTGCAGAGCCATTTTTGTGTTGTGTTTTTGTGATACTAGGGTATATCCCTAGGAGTTTACCACAACTTCTCAATATATTAACTATCTTTCATATAGGACAGTGTTTTCTTCCTGCTTAAATGATCTGATTGTAGCCTAAAATATCATACATCTTCAAGCTACTTGACTTTCAACAACACACTTGTAGATGTAACATTTTGTAACATTCAAATTAATTAGTTGATAAATCTGGAAATTTAATATGCCAACTGAAAAATATAGAAATTTCATGTACTTGGCCAATGAACATCATATTTAGAGGTGCGGAAGACAGAAGGAAAATAAAATAGAATGTTTAAAGGATATAACTGGTTGGATTTTTGTGGTCGAGGTCTTATTGCTTACTTTTGCATTTATTCTACTCTGGGTTCTTCACTTTATAATACAAGTTAAATAATTTAATGAGTGTTACTATATGCATTCCATGTATCAAATTCTGTATGGGACCCTTTAGTGCTATGTCATACTAATGAAATTCAGAGAAACAACCAATTTCTATATAGATATCTGTACAATAATCTATATTAATTTCTCTTTGATGTTAAAGATTTTATTAGTTTCCTGTATGTTTCTCATACAGCTAAATTTCTGATTTACAATTTTGGAACCATAAATGACAATTTATATTTCTGTATTCTATTCATCCTGCACAGGTTAAATTACTTAATACCTGTATTTTTATGTGAAAGTCAGTGTCAAAGTTATTAGCAAGACCTATGAATAAAATTAAACTTGACTTTATTGTGCCAGCATTAATATCAAGAATCTAGTACTCTGAAAATAAATATTTTTACAAGGAAAAGATTCTAAGGGAAATGAAGTATACTAATCAACTGAATCAAATAAAAAATATTTTACTTTCTTGAGACTCTTTGAGACCATAACTAGGTGAGGTTATTGACATTTTTAGGCAGATAAAAAGAGAAGTAGTCAGATTGAATTAACACTGGTACCAAAAATAGTGGTGGTGCCTAGTTCACTGCTAAATGAAGTCGTGGATGGAATAATGAGATCTGACTAGACAGGAAGATTGTATTCTAAATGAAGGTATTTAATGCTTGATAAGAAATATAATAAGACTTGGGAAACCTTTGAATTGTTTTATTCCACCCCTTTTTTGAATTGTTTTATTTCTTAAGAGAAGAATAGAGTAAGCAAAACTAGAGAAATGTAGAAACATGAGTTACTACTAAAAATGACTAAAGTGACTACTAAATTCTTTAGTCTACTAACGTGACTAAAGATGGCAAAAATAATTTGAGTGAAATGGTTAAAATGCACTCAAACAAAGTAGGTAAAGCAAAAAAAAAGTTCAAATGTATGTTCAAATCTGAAAACCGATGCATGTGTACATGAGACAACGCACAGATAAAGAGAGGGGAGGTGAAGCTCCATGTTTCCATGTCCAGTACACTCAAGTGGAAGCAATTTCACTGTCACTCTCACTGTGATTCAATCATCTACAAGTTCAAGTTAGCAATTTACCTCCCCAACATTTCAATTTTTAATAAAAATGAAGCATACATTACTTTTTTGATGTTGAAGAGAGGCTGCCTGTCCATATCAAGAGTCAATCCAAAGTGCCAAGGAATGCTGATGAGAAATATAAAGACCAACTCACACTATCTCTCTAATGTCATTGCCCATCCCTTAAAGGCCTAGTGATTCCTGTCATATTGCTGCCCATAATGTTGAATCAAGTGCTGCCAGACTGTAGTAGAGAGTGGATAATGGGCTTCACTTTTCTAACAGACCTTATCCTTGAAGTACAGTAAGGAAATGATTCACTTTCAACTATATAGAATATAAAGCTCCATGAGAGAGGAGAATCAAAGTAATTCGTCCACTCTCATTCTCTCTGGTCCATAGTAGTCATTTAGCAATTAGTAGGCAACTGATTGATTTAATAAAAACGTAAGCATTTATTTATGTATAATATTTTAAGGATATACTTATATTTATGAATATTATAGATACACACATGATAACAAGACACTACAGTAATTACTATTAGTAGAACTTAATAGTAAATCACATATTGAAAGCAATACCTAATTATTTTAAAACTAAATTTTCCCTTTAGAAGCTGGGCAGATTATATAAGGGTGAGAAACTCCTGTATACTCAACTACAGTTTGGTCCTAATACTACATGCCCCCTTGACTATCAATGGTAGAGCACTAAAGGGGCCTCAAGCATAGCGGTGATCTCAGCAACATGGGGACCTGAGCAGTCCCAGCCTCCAACCCTAGCATTCAATCAGATGATTTGGTTGGATGAGAATTGCCAGAAAGAGCTTCAGCATACCTGCGCTCTGTACCTAAAAGAATTAGACACTGGGGATTGAGATTTATAATTTTGGAAGAAAAATTATGTATATAATTCTTTTTATTCATATTGTTGAAAAATAACTTCGATGTTATTACGTTTTTCTTGAAATTCCTTTTTTCTTCTGGTTTTGGGGTCACACCTGGTGGCTACTCCTGGTTCTGTACTCAGAAATGGCCCCTTGAAGGCTCGGGGGACCATATGGGATGCTGGGAATTGAACCAGGGTCCTTCCTGGGTTGGCCACATGTAAGGCAAACGCTATTGCTCTGGCCCCTTGTGACTCCATTTTCTTACTGAGTCCAAAGCTCCTGCCCAGGTGTTAGTTTTTTTTGTTGTGAGGTTTCAGTAGAAAGATTAAAAAATGAGCAAGTTAGAAGTGAAAATTGCAGGAAGAATGGAATATAATACCTGTTCATTTTGCGGGAGGGTACATCTACTGAGTTGTCCAACTGGGGAAACCATGTCTTGTCAGATTATTCTCAATTGCTCAAACTTGTGTTCAAGTCTACCAAATATTAGCAACTTTACAGTTATTTTGAAATTGTGTGCAGTGGGAGCATATTACATGTAAGATCACAAGTGTTCTTTCATTTTAAGTAAATGCCACTGTGTGGGATGTGTGGAAACTTGAAAACTCATCTTTTGTATTTATCACCACTTTTCCCACTGTCTTTTGCCCTTAATCAGATAGTTATCATGAGTAATGTATGTATTGACAAAAGCACACTCACTGATGTCCTACCTCTTGAGTTTTGCCTTCCTGCTCCTGTTTCTCTTACTGGAAAATCATTTGTTTTCTTCTCTCCTCAAATGTTTTCAATTGCTCCTTTCAAAGCTATATGACACACAAAGAACCTATGCACAGAAAGCATGATCTTTGTAATCTTCTTTTGTCTAACTATTCTGTTCCTCTCTTTCCTTTGCATTCTTTCAACAGCGATGCTACTATATTAAATATATTGTTAAATGTATAATATTATGTGACAGCAATTCATATTGTGAATTATAGTTCCTTTGTCTGAAATACTTTTCTTCTTCGTGTACTTTCTTCTTCCTCAAATGTAACTCAAGGTTTGTAGAGACAGTATAGAGAATAAGGTACTTGCCTTGCATATAGCCAATTTGGGAGAGCCCTGGTACTCCACATGGTGGCCCTGAGCCCTACAAGGAGTAATCTCTTAGCATATATCTAGGAATAAGTCTTGATGTGGCCAAAAAACAGGTAAAGAAAGAAGAGAGGAAAGGAGGAAGAGAGGGAAGGAGGGAGGGAGGAGAAAAGAAGGGAGGGAGGGAGAAAGGAGGGATGAAGGAGGGATGAAGGAGGGAAGGAAAAAGGGAGGAAGTATGAAGGAAAGAAGGGAGAAAAGAAGGAAGAGGGAGGAAGGGAAAGAAGAAGGGAGAGAGGAAGAATCTAATTCAGATGCCATCTTAACTGGGGAGTTTAAATGTTTAATTTTATATTCTCACTAAAATTAAGATTTTAACATAGATGGGACCACAGTGAGAAAAACTAGCTCTACAGATACAGTTAGAGTATTATCAGCTCTACATGAAGATAAAGCTCTCCCTAGACTTTCCATTAATACGCCAATATATTGCCTTTTAGAAGTTTATTTAGATGCAATTGATGTGGACTGGTAGTAATAAAGGATAAGGAATCATATTTGTTTTTGTTTTTGTTTTTCAAAAATAAATAAACACCTAAATTCTGTCTGAGTGTGGGCTACTAAATGGTGTTTAAGGAGTCTGGGGTGGGTGTAGGGAGCTGTCATTTCCCAAAATTTGGTTAACTTTGCTAGAGTCTGAAAAGGTGGTACTGCTTAGACATAGCTGTACTGAGGCCACCTGAACTATGTATGCTAGCAGTGCAGAGGGAAGCTTCCAAAATGCAGCCAGTGATGTTCAGTGCTCCAGAGGCCATGTGTTGTGTGAAATCTTAATGTATACTAGAAAAGTACTCTAGCTACCACACCCTCTCCTGGCCTTTCTTTGCTCAGTTTAGACACACATGAAATATGTCTGTTATCAGGATTTGAACCTGGTATAGATCAAAAATCATTAGATATTCTTTGTGAAGACACTCTGATGTAAGGAAAGTATATTTGCCTCTAATTCGTCTACTAAAAATGCCTTCACACGTTTTCTTACATTTTGACTTTTCCTCTACTTGTGAAGCAATAATTTATTTAAATTTTAATTACTAAAGCTACTATTATTATTCTTTTTTTTTTTTTTTTTGGTTTTGGGTCACACCCGGCAGTGCTCAGGGGTTACTCCTGGCTTCATGCTCAGAAATTGCTCCTGGCAGGCACGGGGGACCATATGGGGCACCGGGATTTGAACCGATGACCTTTTGCATGAAAGGCAAACGCCTTACCTCCATGCTATCTCCCAGGCCCCTATTATTATTCTTTTATAAAAACACACTTTTGCTTTATTGTAGTAAATAATACCTTATTATCTAAAATGCTGCTCTTGCCAACTTAGAACCGAGGTATTCATTTTTTAGCCAGCTGTCAAAGAGCTCCTGTCTTTATTTTATAATTGTGGGGGAAAGTCCACTTAGCAGAAACACTAATTGATCTTTAACGAGTACAAAGATTATTTCGTCACACCATTTTGGATCTAGACCTATTTTAAAATGGATTAGCTTCTTGTTTCTTTTCTTTTCTCCTTAAGAAACAACTGAGCAAATCATATATGGCACTTGTGTCTCTGTAATCTAATTTCAACCTCATTAGAGTGCTATAAGGCAAAAAGCAAGTATATTTTTAAATAAATGTCACCTAGCATATGAGAGTTTCTAAGCAGATAGCTCACTCACCCCTCAGCAATAAAAAATTGACTATGTAATAGTACCAATAAAAATTTAGGAGTATAACAGAAAACAAGGAAATTGTTTCACATGACAAATTTTCCTATTTTGAAGTCATTTATAATAGAACAAAAAAAATGGTACTAGCGAATATTTTTACTAGACTTAAAGATGAGAGACATCGTTTCCTTGTTTTTTAAAATAAAAATAGTAATAAAATATTAATAGAAAAGTCTGCTTTCTTGCTCCCTAAGGAGGAAATATTTGGCTACATTTCGATAGACAAATGTTTGAAAATGCCTTTAAAGTATAAAATAAGCAAAACAATTTTCTTTCTCAGGAAAGGTTATTTGATATAGTTCTGCTTCCTCTTCCCTGCAGAAATGTCTTTAATGAGGTAATACTGTCTGTTCATTTCCTGTCTTGGGACTTTTTGCAGAGATAGATTATTCCAGCCATGTTTATTTACCAACTACCATTACTTTTTTTTCAATTCCCAGAAGAATTTTTTATATATAGACGGAATACAATGAGGAGAAAAATGGTTAAAAATAAAACCGTGCCCCTTATTATTATAAATGCGATGCTTGCTTATATATTTGCTTTGGCAACTCATTCTTTCCAATTTTTTGAGTTGCTTTTCTGAAGTTCCTTTCAGGTAGTCATGAGTAAGGCACATGAAGTTTAAGTCCCCCATCCTCTCCTCCAACCATATGACAAATTTCATTGCCCAAGCTTATATGGGAAAAGGTTTTGAAAACAAAACAAAATTAAAAGAAAAGAAAAGGGCTGTTGTGTGTGTGTATGGGGGGGGGTGCGTTCTTTTTCTGCAGAGTGCTTTTTCTTCATGAGTCCCCCAGCATCTTTTCTTCCCCTCTGTTTCCACAGAGTCCCAGAAAATCTTTTGTTCACTGTCAGGTCAACAAGAAGCCAAATTAAAAACTAACAACTTTGGAATTTCAACAACCAGACAAAGTTAATGTTGACTAAGAAGGGGCGGGGCGGGGAGGGAGTGCAGAAAAGGGGAGAAGAGAACTCGAAGGAAAGAAAAGGCCAGCTGAGGGATTTGGAGGGCAGCGGCTCCGGAGAGGCCAGCCTGCATCTCTTTTGATGTGGGAGGTCTGATCACAACCTGCTGGGATGCTCTCTAGGACATCTCATTAACCGTGTCATCAAAGCCCCCTCAGGTCCAGCGAATCATAACATTATCTCTGACATTACCACACAGATACAAGGTTCCCGAGGCAGTCTATAAACATGCCTGTACTAACCAATTCATCCTTGCTTGACACCCCGGCAAGGGCTGGATGCCCTTTAGTGAGCTCCGTGAATTGCCCCAGTCATTCATCAAAGTTTCTTGGAGTGCATTTCACACAGCATTAAATTTAATTAAAGCAACATTGACTGCATTGTAATCCTCAGGAGGCTCTTTGTCAGGGGGATGGGGAACACTTTTGGTTTAAAATATCTATTGTTTTCTAGGAGATTTTCCTTGGTTCGTGAGCTTGGGGACTGGACAGTTTTGCTTTTTGGTTTGGTTTTGTTTTGTTTTGGAAGATTGGACATCCGGATGAGATAGAGGCAATGTTGAAAGTTCCCTTTCATGAGCCTTTTTCCTTTTCTTTCTGGCTTCTTCTTTGGTTGCTGCGTTTTCCTTTTCTTTTAATCTCCAAAAGCAAAAACTCCTAAGATTGAATACTGCCATTCTTTCAAAAGAAATGACTCACAATCACGCCGTGATTCCAATGATGCCAGCCACACATATTATTAAGAAAGTGGATGTGTACAAGCCCCAAATAGACACCTTCCCAGATATTCAGTCAGTTGCACCTAAATGGGCAAACATGCCTCCCCAAAGCCCCGAACCTTCCCTCCCCACAGACTTGGAAGGCAGCAGAGAGGCATTGCTCTCAAAAATTGCTTAGCAGATTCTATTTTAAATGTGAATGTTGTGCAATTTGTGGTTAACTGCACATAATTCTCTAGGACACTTGGTGTCCTTAGTGATGTGTTTAAATAGAATCCCTCGGTAGGTGGGGCTGAGGAAAAATAAATGTCTCTCCTTTTCATCAGCAAAGAAAACTCGATGGCAAGGAGAGGGAAGCATACCCAAGAAAGTCAATGAGCTATTCTAATATCCTTTAGTGCTTGTAAGGTGGCTGAGTTATTTATGAGTATATGGGTTTGTGTGTGGGAGAGAGTGTAGAAGGGTGTGTGGAAGGACGGGGTTAATTCAGCAGAAAGGGAAAGGAAGGAAAAGGAAGAATAAAATGAAACTTGTGAGGGCATTTCATGGTATGCCTTTATCTAGGGACATTTTCTAGCCGTTTTTATGTGCAGAATAAGTTTAATTATCTCTCATATGTTTATCCTCACAAAGTAGACAAAAGAATACAAGAATTAAAGCCAAATGACATACTTTATATATACCAGTAGCTATTTGGGCCCATATGATCTAGTTTAATTAAGATCAGATTAAACTAATCAGAGAGTTAACATTTTCTTTTCAGGGACTATTCACACTTGTTTGTTCTTGCCCTTGTGTAATTTACAGAATGACTTGATTTCTCTATTGAGCTGTCATATGTATAAGTCTATAACTTCATTGAATTGACTAGGAAGTATTGCTAGGCAAACTTACATAGCTCTCATCTGTTGTGCTAGAAAAGGCTACATTACTTACATTGTACATTTTAGTTTCTAAGTCTGTAAACTGAGAATAACAAGATCTGTCTTACTAAGCTCCTAAAATACTATACAAATCATGCAAAATAAAGTCCATGATAGTCCTTTGGTTAGACTATTCTTTTTAATTGTAAAAGAGATTTTTGTTTTATTAATTTCCCCACTGCTGTAATGTGATCTTTTTAAGTAAAGTTTTAAATAAGAAAATTAGAACAAAAGTATAGTTTTATCTAAATTCAAATATCATCTTGATGAATGACTTGAAAACACCATATACTAGCAAAGTATTACATATTATTTTTTTAATTTGTATTATAATAAAGAGGATATAGGGGAATAAAGAAATTCAAAGGAGTCCATATAGATTTGGATTCAACTACCCCCAAATAAAATTGGCATAACAAAAGAAAATCCATAAAAAGTAATGTTTTAAGTTTAGTTTGTAAAATTGAAAAAAATCAAGAAGTCAACAATTATTAGTGACTATGCTACAAACCCTAAAGAAGAAGCTTTATGTATTCCTGGTTCCTGGCCAGAGAGACCTCAATGGCAAGATGGATGTGAAGAGTTCTCTGTTCCTACTTCCATAGAACTGACAATGAAAGAATAGCTATGGAAGAAAAGGTGGGGCAAGAATCTGCCCTTTATTTGAAATACTTTAAGAATTATTTCTGTTTTTGCTAATGTAATGTTTTTCCAGAACACTGACATTTCTTGTACTTTCATTAACAAGCTTTCATTAACTCTGCTTTTGAGAGTCAGGTCTACTTTTAGCTTTTATTTTTATTTTTTTTAATAAATCAGCTTTCTTTAGTACTGAGTTAAATCCCACACAAATGCACCTACTGCATTAGTCAGGATCTAATCAGAAACAGGTAAAAGGAAATGTGTTTTAGGAGACTTGTTCAAGAAATTGGCTTACACAGTGATGGGACTGACAAGACAAGCATGAAATCTGTAGGGCACACTATCAAGAAAGGCAGGCTAGAACTCTCAAATATAAGCTGAAGCTGCTGACCAGATAGAATTTTTTTGTTTCCTTCCTCAAATTCTCAGTTATAGTCTTAACATCTTCCAACTGATTTAATTAGGCTACCAAAATTATCACAGATACTTTCCATTACTTAACTTCAATTGGTTATTAGTTTTAATCATATCAGTACTTTTGCTGTTGTTGTTGTTTTCAGTCCATACCTAGCTATAATTTGGGGGCTTCCCTCAGCTTAGTTTCAGGAAGAGGAAGGCTACTACTCCCAACAGTTCTGGGAGATCCTGTGATAGTTGGAAGTTAACCCAGAGTCACTACATGTAAAGTATGTATTCTAGCTCTTTGCACTGTCTTCTCAGCCCCCTCAATCAGTTATCTTTACAGAAATACATACTAGTGTGTGACTGTGTAAGTGAAGACTTATCTGGACAAATTTGCATATAAAATAGACTATAACATCCAGCAAAGTAAATCTAAAGATTAGAATCTAAATCAGTGTTTTCCAAGGTGGAAACTAGGGGACACTAGGATGGCACTAGGAACACTAGGTGAGGGGTAGCGGTGACAATAATAGCCTTGGGTGCAACTGGGAAGCACTTTGGTTTGTTCACTTAAAGAAGGGTGGATTTCTTTTTTTATTATATATATAATTTTTATTTTGACCATATTGGCTTACATATTTTTCACAGTAATATTTTAGGTACATATTAACATTGAATCAGGGGAATTCCCATCACCAAATTTGTCCTTCCTCCACCCCCGTTCCCATCTTGCATCCCATATCCCCCACCCAAACCCCCAGGCTACTAGAATAAGTGGTTCCTTCTGTGTCTAGCTTAGTAATTGTACATCTGTTTGGTTCTGATACCCTTCCTTATTTCCCCCTCTATTTGAGAGGTGGAACCAGATAGTTCAAGTTATGTGGTTTGTTTGAAGAAAAGAAAAGCAATAAAATGGGGGTAAAAATCAAATAAGCTGAAAATGGGTGGAGTCAAGAAGAGTGGATTTCCAGGTGGTCCTTGAGTAATTCTTTTCTTAGGGATGGTGAAATCTGAAAGGCATTATGTAGAGGGTGAAATAAATTTGTGAATGCTGTTCTAGATTAATTTAGCCTTAATGACCCGAGCTATATCCTATATCCTATATAGCTATATCCTATATCCTATCACTGCATAATAAGTCACCATTTGAGGAGGCTGTAAGACAGATTTGCTGACCTTGTTATTGAATAAACATTCCGAAACCATCAAGGGAGGACCTTTTTATATGTTACAAATTGTATATTGTATTTGTAGGACAACACTGGCCATCTCCTAAAAAAACTGGCTATGTATCTATGTCAATTTTTATATAACTGAATGAACGTTTTAAAAATTGTAAAACTATACCTCTTCCTGTCCTTTATTCTCAATTGCACCACTCCCTGCCCTCCTCCAACTTTGTCCCCATCTGAAACTTATCAATAACCATTTTCTCTTGATTCCTTTCTCTGATCCTACATGTACACATTTAAACTTTCTCCTGTTTCTTCCACTTGAAAGAAAAATAAACTTCTTCATTATCTTTACCTGCCAGCCTCTACTTCAAGAATTGACTGTAAGTCTTGCTTCTATTTCTTGGTCTGCCCTTTCTATTTAACTCCCCAAATCCCATACCAACTCTCAAAGAGTCCTCAGTACCCTGTATGCCATTAAAGATAGTAGCTATTTTAGGATTCAACTAAGCACAACATTTGACACCATTGATTGTTTCTTTTTGGAAAATGCTCTTTCTATAGCATCTTTGTTTTAACTCCAGGTTTTCTTTCTAGCTTTTCATACTTTTTGTCTTCTGGTTTTGCTTGTTTTTCTTTGCTCAGACTGTAACAGCTGGGATTCTTCAGATTCTCACCCTAAATCTACTGTTCATCATCTTCCTAAGGATTGCCAAATTATATGGTTGCCAGCTATATTAGTTAGATGTGACTTTTGCTGCAATTAATTGGAAGAAATAGTAGTTGAAATAAATATAGTTTTGGTTTTGCTTTATAAAAACTATGATGACTATACAGTCTCATTACTGTAGCCTTTTTGATTCCCTTATGGCAGTATTATAACTACTGACTCTCCAGGCATCATATCTACATTCATAGAAGTAAGATAGTATAGGGTAGAAGAGAAAGGTGTAAAAGCTTTCTTGGCTTTTTTTTACAAACTCAAGATTATATTTCAGTAAGTAAATATTATGTGGTCATTCCTACAGTAAAAGAAACACAGTGAGCCAGGAAGATAGATCAAAGGACTGGAGCCAAAACGAGTTTGATCCTCCACGCTACATGCTGCCCAAGCATTGTTGCGAATGACACCTAAGCAGTAAGCTGAAAGTACCCATCCCAAGATGGGTCTGCCTGCCTCCCACCCCAGCCCAGAGAGACACAGAGACAGAGAAAGACACAAAGAGAGAGAGAGAGAG
>PVKC010041793.1:0-12097 GCA_004027635.1 Crocidura indochinensis
CTTCCTTTACTCCTTTAGTGGAGAACCTATTCCTAAGATTGAATTCACTGAAGAGGAGATTAAGACCTGGGGAATTGTGTTCCGAGAGCTGCTCAAACTTTATCCAACTCATGCCTGCAGAGAATATCTCAGAAACTTACCTTTGCTTTCTAAATATTGTGGCTATCGGGAAGATAATATACCCCAATTGGAAGATGTCTCAAATTTTTTAAAAGGTAATTGGCTAATCCAATATTTGTACAGGGAATGTTAAACTCTGTTTTGAATTACTCTTTATGTGTGTGTGTGTGTTGTGTGTGTGTGTGTGTGTGTGATATCACTCCTTGTAGTGCTCATGGTAGCATGTAGTACTAGGGATCAAATCCAGGGCTCCAGCATGAAAAGCAAGCATACCAGCCTTTTGAGCTATCTTACTGACTCAGATTACTCCAGAATTCTTTTTAGTTTTTGTCTTTGTTTTGGGGCTTCATGTGGCATGTTCATGGGTTACTCTTGTCCTTGTGCCTTGAATTACTCCTGGTGGGATTTGGTGGACCATATGCTGGGGCTTGAAATCCAACTTGGCTATGTGCAAGACAAGAACCCTATTTGCTGTATTATCACTCTGGCCCCATGCCAGAATCCTTTTTTTTTTTTAAAGTAACAATTTCTTTATTTAAGCACAATGGTACAAACGTATTTGTAATTAGATTTCAGCCATACAATGCACACCCCCTTTCACCAGTGTAACTTTTCTACCAACAATGTCCCCCATTTCCCTCCTCACCCATTCCCTGCCTGTCTTTGAGATAGGCATTGTATTTCTCTCTATATCATTGTCACGGTAGTTGCTAGTGTAGTTATTTCTCTAACTGCTCTTACTACTCTTCATATTATGGGTCGGTCCTTCCAGCTCTCATCTTTATTGTCTCTGGGTATTGTTACTATATATCTACTTTTTATTTTGGTTTTTGGGTGCTCAGGGGTTATTCCTGGCTCTATGCTCAGAAATCAGCTCTGGCAGGCACAGGGGACCATATGGGATGCCAGGATTTGAACCACCAACCTTCTGCATGAAAGGCAAATGCCTTACCTCCATGCTATCTCTCCATCCCCCTTACTTTTTTCTTAAATCCCACAGATGAGTAAGACTATTCTGTGTTTATCTCTCTCCCTCTGATTTATTTCAGTCAACATAATTGTCTCCATATCCATCCATGTATAGGCAAATTTTGTGCCTTCATTTTTTGATAACAGCTGCATAATGTTTCATTGTGTAGATGTATCAGTTTCTATAACCACTCATATGTTCTCAAGCATCTGGCTTGTTTCCAGATTTTGGTTATTGTAAATAGAGCTGCAATGAACATAGAAGTGCAGAGGACGATTATTGTATTGTATTTTTATGGTCCTAGAGTATATCCCTAGTAGTGATATTGCTAAATCATATTGGAGCTCAATGTCCAGTTTTTTTTAGGGAATATCCATATTGTTTTCCAACAATGCCAGAATTCTTAATAGGGAAATAAAACCCATTTGTATCCTGTATTGTATCAGAAATTTCCTGTAGTCTATGCTGAAAACTTATAGGACCCAGTATTTGGCACCTCCTTTGAAGCAGAATAGTCTCAACCTGAAGCAAGTGAACAGAATTACAAGGGGATTAAATATTTACTTAATTTACTTTAAATATTTACTTAAATAATTGACAGCCATTCAGTGTAATAGATTATTTTATGTCCCTAAAGTTAAAGAAGATTAAATAGGGCCAGAGTGATAGCATAATGAGTAGTGCAGCAGATCCAAGATTGATCCCTGACACCCATTAAGGTTCCCAAAGCACACCAGGAGTGGAATCTGAGCACTGCTGGTTGTGACTCCTCCCTGCCCAACCTCCAAAAGGATGAGTGAATAGAAATGGAAGGCTTTGGCCTCTGAATAGAAAAGACCTTGTTGAATGAACCACTCAAAATAGACATTTCCATACATGGGTCCTCAGCAGAACTCTACTCTGACGTGTTAGGGATGTAATAGGGGGGATTCAAAGACCAGGGTGGCTGTAGGAGTAAGTTAAAGCCCCTTTGCACATGAATATTTCTCCAAGGACAAAAATGTGCCAGTAAATATATAAATTAAGCATAGAGCAATAGAGTTCCTATTCATCTTCACACTTATTTGGTTCAAGTCTCCTTATCTTTCAAACTTATTTATAAAATAAAATAATTAGTCATCTCTAGGACCTACAGTATATAAAAATAATTTTCTTTACATCAGTAGATTAGAAATATTTGAGAGTTACTTGTTTGAACAAAAGCTGTCCAGTTTATTTATCTTAATTTTTTATTGTTAGGGCCACAATTGGCAATGCTCACAGTCTATTTCTGGCTCTGTGATCATGAGTGACACCACTGGCAGTGCTCAGAGAACCAAATCCCTGGTGTCAGGGATTTGACCCAGTGTCGTGACTGAGACAGCCATATATATCATCTTTCCAGGCCCAGTCTAGTTAAATTTTTATCATGGTCTGAAATGGCTAACTTTAAGTTTCTTAAACAGACTGTTATATATAATCTACTTAGCTATTCAGTGCTCGATACTCAGGCATAAAAATTGGAAGAATTCAGCTGGAAAAAACATAGTTTTTACTGAAGGAAGTAAAAGCTCCTATAAGTGATACCTACAGATGTGAGTTTTTTTTAAGTGAGGGATAGGATAATTAAGAACCAATGTACATGAACTCATGAGTCTTCCACACCAAACGTGTGCTACCAAAGTTGTCAAATCGAATGAACTGAGATTTGGAGGAAAGTATTTTGACATGAAAACAAAACTGAAAGCTATTTGCATAGGGTTGGAAGCTTACACTGGATGCAAAATATGTTACAAAATGTTTCTCCTGGGGCCCGGGAGATAGCATGGAGGTAAGATGTTTGCCTTTCATGCAAAAGGCCATTGGTTCGAATTCCGGTGCTCCATATGGTCCCCCATGCCTGCCAGGAGCAATTTCTGAGCATGGAGCCAGGAGTAACTCCTGAGCACTGCCGGGTGTGATCCAAAAACAAAAAAAAAACAAAAACAAAAACAAAAAAAAGTTTCTCCAAGGAAAACATCAAAGTAGGGAAAAAATAACTCTGATAAATAGTTGGGGTTGTGGCTATAGCTCAAAAGGTTGCACTGATTGTTTTGCATGGGGAGTTCTGGGTTTGATTCCTGCCACTGCATGGTTTCGTCATCACTGAGCTGGGAGTAGTAGCTCAAGAGCACCAGTGGATGTGGGCAGAAGAACCAAAAAAAAAAAGAAGGAAAAAATGTCCAAAGAAAACAACTATTGTAAGAGACTTTCTGAATGACCAAACTAAGTAGCCATTTGTTTAACAAAGTATTTAAAATAAAAATATTAGTACTCTAATTCTAGGTAGAGTGTGTTCCCACCATTATGGAAAATTTTAGTCAACAGTGAAGTGTACCCATCTGAGGGGGGGAGAATCTAAATATAACACAGTAGGTGTAATCTAGGAGTTTGAAACAAAGGGCAAGACTGAATTTATAGAGTTTACCTGAGCCACTGTAGCCTAGAGAAAGGTTCCTTTGTAGTGGATGTAAAGTCTCAAGGGTCCTAGGATGGAAGAGTACTACCCAGTTTAGTTAAAATTAAAAAAAAAAATAAAACCACTTGACTACAGGTTGTATTGGACAACTATTTGACATTTGGTTAAAAAATCAAATCTAAGGGGGCTGGGGAGATAATACAGCAGGTAGGGTGCTTGTCTTCCACTTGGCCAATGCTGTTTGGTTGATCCTTGTCATCCCATATGACAAGTGCCTGAACACTCTCTGTAGTAATTCCTAAGCCCAGAGTCAGGACTAAACCCTGAGCATTGTCTGGTGTGTCCCAAAATAATGACAACAATGATAACAACAACAACAACAACAACAAAGCTTTAGATCTAAATGGGTAGATTCTGTTAAGTGACTTTATTTTAAGAAGAACAAAAGAAAAACAAGGAGCTCTTGATGTTCATTCCCCAACACTGCATGTGATCTCTTGAACCCCACCAGGAGTGACTCCTCACCCCCACTCCCAAGCCCTGAGCACTGCTAGATTTGGTTCCTCCCTAAAAAAGAGTGTTATAAGAAATGACCTATGCTAGGGAAGTTTAAAAAAAAATCAAATCACTGTGAAATACAGAGTTAAAAAGTAGTTGATAGTGAATTTGTCACAGAATGTTCCAATATCATACATCACTACTGGGAAATGTTTACTCTTATTTTCTTATTTTCTCCTTGGCTTTGCAGAGCGCACAGGTTTTTCTATTCGTCCTGTGGCTGGTTACTTATCACCAAGAGATTTCTTATCAGGCTTAGCCTTTCGAGTTTTTCACTGCACACAGTATGTGAGGCACAGTTCAGATCCCTTCTATACCCCTGAGCCGTAAGTACTTTACTTGTTTATTCATCAAGCATTTTTCATTATGATACCTATTTCGTGGTGTGTGTGTGTGTGTGTGTGTGTGTGTGTGTGTGTGTGTGCATGTTTGAAAAGAAAATGACTTATCATATAAAGCAATTAGAATAGTGCCTGGTAGACAATTCATGCTTCAAGCCCTATATTGTTCACCATTATTAATTACCATTCTAGACGCCTAACCTGTTCTGTGCCAGGTGCTGTTCTAAGTTACTCTGAAAGAAATCGGACAAAATTCTAACTTTCTAGAACATATTATATAATGGGGAGCTGTTTTATTATCTAATAAATACACAGTCTTATTATCCAATATTATCTGAACAAATATATACTTTTGGATATATAGTTTATATATAAAATATATATAGCTGGGCCCGGAGAGATAGCACAGTGGTGTTTGCCTTGCCAGCAGCCGATCTAGGACCAAAGGTGGTTGGTTCGAATCCCGATGTCCCATATGGTCCCCTGTGCCTGCCAGGAACTATTTCTGAGCAGACAGCCAGGAGTAACCCCTGAGCACTACCGGGTGTGACCCAAAAACGAAAAAAAAAATATATATATATATAGCTATATAGAGCTTATATATAACTATATGTAAAACTAACTATATATGACTACATATTTACTATATATAGTTTGTATACATTTATATATTTTATATAATATATTATATATATGTATTCATTATATATGACTATATATAGTCAGATGGTGGTGGGTGCCATTGAGAAAAAGTGGGGAAGGAAATAACATTGTGTGTGAGTCTTTTATTTTGAAAGGATTAGTTAGGAGAATGACATTTAAAGAGAACTGATTTTGGGTAGCAGTGAAAATATAGGTGTCTCTGGGTAGCTGTGAATGGCCAAAATTTTAAATTCAATTTTTTTGTTTGTTTTTTGAGTCATACCTGAGAGCACTCAGGGATTAACCATGGGTCTACACTCAGAAATCGCTCTTGGCAGGCTCGGGGACCATATGAGATGCCGGGATTTGAACCACTGACCTTCTGCATGCAAGGCAAACGCCTTATCTCCATGCTATCTCTCCGGCCCTAAATAGTTGTTTTTTCTTTTTTTAATAAATACTCTTGTGGTTCTCTTCCAAAGTAATATAGCCCAGTCAATTTGAGTTTTGATTTTTGTTTGTTTGTTTTTGGGTCACACCCGACAGTGCTCAGGGGTTACTCCTGGCTCCATGCTCAGAAATTGCTCCTGGCAGGCACGGGGGACCATATGGGGCACCAGGATTCGAACCGATGACCTCTTGCATGAAAGGCAAACACCTTACCTCCATGCTATCTCCCGGATTTTTATGTACTTGATATTTATGCACTTATTTTAAGCATCAGAGAGTGACAAACTTGTGC
Source organism: Crocidura indochinensis (assembly GCA_004027635.1). Taxonomy (NCBI): domain Eukaryota; kingdom Metazoa; phylum Chordata; class Mammalia; order Eulipotyphla; family Soricidae; genus Crocidura; species Crocidura indochinensis. The sequence continues at coordinate 5,811 of PVKC010041793.1, forward strand.
CTCTTTTTCAGAGATACCTGCCATGAACTGTTGGGTCATGTCCCTCTTCTGGCTGAACCTAGCTTTGCTCAGTTCTCCCAAGAAATTGGCTTGGCTTCCTTGGGAGCTTCGGAGGAGGCTGTTCAAAAACTGGCAACGGTATAAACTTGGAAACAACTGTATAGATCAGTAATGCACTTTTGGGGGAGGGGGAGGCTGGGCCACATCTGATGGTGTTCAGGCATTACTTCTGGCTCTGCACTCAGAAATTCTCCTGGCAGGCTCTGGGGACCATAGGGGATATCGGGGACCAAAGCTGGGTTTCTCCTGGCTAGGCTTTGTGAATGGCAAATGCCCCTATTGCTGTGCTATTATTGTTCCAGCCCCCTAGATCAGTAATTCTCTTTTTTTCCCCTTTCTTCCATGTTCCTTCTTATCTGTATCATGACTCATACCATGAGTTCTGGGTTGCAAAAGAAGAATAAGAAGGGATGGAGGAGGCAATATGAAAGAGGTTAGATGCTGAAAATGAAACATTTCAAATTGTGCTTTTGAGGGCCGGAGAGATGCACAGCGGCAGGGCTTTGCCTTGCATGCAGAAGGACATTCTGCATCCCATATGGTCCGCCAAGTCTGCCAGGAACGATTCTGAGCGTAGAGCCAGGAGTCACCCCTGAATGTTGCCTGGTGTGACCCACAACAAAACAAAACAAAATAAAACACTAGAAAAAAAATTTGTGCTTTTGAGGTCCCTGAGATCCTTTCATGGATTCCTTGAGAACAAAATGGGATGTAAGTTAAAGGTAAAAAGTACAAATTAGATTTTAGTGTAAGAGAGCATTCATTGATAGTTTCAGATCACACATTTCTGTTTAATTTTAAGAAACTGTCATATGTTGTTTTATATGTAATTACAAAAATTTAGTTATCTCCAAAAGCTAGTAACATTCAGTTCTCTAAATACTTATCGTTTTGCATATGATTTAACAAAAACAGATTGCAACAAGTTAAATTCAGAAACAGGTCAGACAATGTGTTTCCCAAACAAACACTGAGTATTGTTTAGTCAGACATTAAAAAGTTTAGCAACAGGGGCCGGAGTGGTGGCGTGGAGTGGTAAGGCATCTGCCTTGTCAGAGCTGGCCTAGGACAGACTGTAGTTCAATTCCCTAGCGTCCCATATGGTCCCCCAAGCCAGGAGCGATTTTTTTTTTTTTTTTTTTTTGGTTTTGGGTCACACCCGGCAGCGCTCAGGAGTTACTTCTGGCTCTATGCTCAGGAGTCGCTCCTGGCAGGCTTAGGGGACCATATGGGGTTCCGGGATTCGAATTAACGTCCTTCTGCATGCAAGGCTAACACCCTACCACTGTGCTGTCTCTCTGCCCCCAACTAGTGATTTCTGATCATTTAAATAGGAGTAAACGCTGAGCATCATTGAGTGTGTTCCAAAAATTTCTCCCAAAAAAGTTTTGCAAAAATATGAAAGTGTCACTATTCTCAACTTTTGCTTGTTTTATGCAATATAACTCCTTTTGCATTAAATTGTTAAGATAGTTTATTAAAGTTTAATGATAAATTTAACAGTAAATATTTTTTTCAAATATTAACTTTAACATGGGAAATATAGCTTCTATAGCCCACATAAATAAAAGACCTTTAGTAGCTCTCACTAAATTTTAAGAAGATGTAAAAGTCCAGAGAACAAATATTGAAGAAGAGCTTGTCGGAAACAATGCTAGACTGTGAGTTAGTCTAGGGTTCTTGAAATTTTATTCCAGAATACTTTGGGTCAGTAAGAGAGTATTAATTTGCCTTAAGTTTAATCATTCACAATGTGGAAGTAATATTAATATTCTTTTGCAGTGTTATTTTTTCACTGTGGAGTTTGGACTATGTAAACAAGATGGGCAACTAAGAGTTTTTGGTGCTGGCTTACTTTCTTCTATCAGCGAACTCAAAGTAAGAGTTATGAGTGTTTGCACATAACCATGTTCACTTAATGTAACTGATAACATGGGTCATTATCATTGTTCTTTGGTTTGGGGGCCATAAGTGGTACTCAATGATTACTCCTCATTTTGTGCTCAAGGATCACTCCTGACTCCTATATAGGTTGCCAGAGATCAAAGCACACTCCTTTCCTGCTGTATTAATTCTAACCCTGAGACATTTTTTTAAATTGAAACAAGAGTATAAAGTGAAAAATACTTGGGATAGCAGTATTAACATTACTTAATGGATATTTTTCTTTATTTCTCAAGTGCTTATACATATCAGTGTAGTGTATCTTGAGAAAAATGTGTTTTAAAGCTTTTACTTTGTAAGTAAAAAGCTGTTTGGTGTAAACTTTTATCTCTAGAAGCTATTGAGATTTATTATTTATGTAAAATGGAACAAGTTTAGATTTGCTGAATGATGAATGTGAAACTATACAAGGTAGTGTCTTGCTTCAGGAACACTTGAGTTAGGTTCCTTATATCATGATAAGTAATAAGTCATGGATGGTGGGTATAAGATATTATTCTATAAAATAGGAATAACTAGAACAACGTTATGAGGTAAAGAAGTAATAAGTAAAGATCCTTGGTGCCCCCTTAATGGAGAAGAGTGTTCGAACTAAAACTTGGAGACATCTTGGGGGACATTTATAGGAAACAGAAAACTTTTTGTGTTATTGAAATACATTATGAGTTAAACATAGGTGTGGGAAATGAGTTGGGATTGCTGGTGGAACCATTGCATCAGTAATGAATTCAGTGATGTGCTCTTCTAATCATTGTGTGTAGAAAGTGATCTGTGAAAGTCAATTGTATTAACTGATTCTTTGTCTTCAAGCACTCACTTTCTGGACATGCCAAAGTCAAGCCCTTTGATCCTAAGATTACCTGCAAACAGGAGTGCCTCATCACAACTTTTCAGGATGTCTATTTTGTATCTGAAAGCTTTGAAGATGCCAAGGAGAAGATGAGGTAAATAATATCTTCCTGGTGCCTCAATTTCCTATCCAAAAGGTAGAGTCAGTAATGGTCACAATGACAGAAGTAAGCAGCGAGATAATTAGGAGTTGATGAGGCTCTCTTTGCCTATAAAAACCAGTATTTGGAGAGTGTTATTTATAGTCATGTTCAGTAGTTGCAGATATGACTCAGATACATTGAGGAAAATAGTTTGTTTTGACTTTCTTCCATAAAAATCTAAAACAAAAGAAACTATAATAATGCAACATTGTTCTGGATTTTATTTAGGAATGATTCCTTCCAGCAGTGAGAAACTTATTAAATAAACTGAAAAGACAGATAGAATATAGATATGTTGAGTTTTAGGTTAAAGTTTCATATAAAAAGAGGTGAGGAGATGGTAAAACACAAAATATAAGTGTAACACAACCAAGCCTTGATAAACTATTAGTCAGGTAAGTGTGACAGAAAGAATATTGAATAGCTGGAGACAGCACCAATGTCTCATATGCAAGTTTTGTTTTCCAGGAGGAAGTCTGTTTATTTTTAGTAATTTAGTTTTGAGAAGTTTTTGGCTACACCTGGCAGTGCACAGGGATTACTCCTGGTTCTGTGCTTAGGGATAATTTGCAGCAGTGCTCAGGGTCCATATAAGGTGCTGGAAATTGAAATTGGGTTTGCTACATACAAGGCAAATGCCTTACACAATGTACTGTACCATCTCTCCAGCTCTGGTGTAGTTTTTTTTGTTTGTTTTTTTGTTTATGTGTTTTGGGTCACACCCAGCTGTGCTCAGGGATTACTCCTGGTTCTACACTCAGAAATCGCTACTGGCAGGTTCGGGGACCCATATAGGATGCTGGGATTCAAACCACTGTCCTTCTGCATGCAAGGCAAATGCCTTACCTCCATGCTATCTCTCCAGCCCCTCTGGTGTAGTTTTGATTACTGGCATCAAAAGGTTCCCTGAGCATTTCCAAGAGTAATCCATGAATATTATGCCATGAGTAGGCTCTGAGTACTGCCCAAGTAGTAGACTCTGAGTATCTCCAAGACCAAAACAATAAAAATACAAGAAAAGTATTGAAGGTAGAGAACCTTCAAGTGAAAATAAAAAGGAGGGGGCTGGAATGATAGCACAGAAGGGAGGGCATTTGCTTTGCATGTGACCTACCTGGGTTCAATCCCTGGGATGCCAAGCGGTTCCCTAAGCAATGTCAAGAATGATGCCTAAGCACAGAGGCAGGAGTAACAGCCAAACAAACAAACAAAACAAAACAAAAAACCCAACAAGAAGAATCTAGAAGTAAAATCAACAAGACAGGTTATGAAATTATATTGTGAACAGAGCAGGTTAAAGATACACTCCTTATCTTACAGGAATTGTTTATTAATTTCAATTCCCAGTGCCCTATATGATGCCTTGTCATGCACAAAACCAGAGAAAAATACCTGTAAGGTTCCTCTAGCATGTATGACATCTTTGTGTGGGTAGGAGAAAGGATCCTTTTCAATGCCAAATCATGTACAATTTTTTTAGTTTGAAGCTCTTGAACAGTTTTTTTTGGGTAACAAAATATTCAAATGTTGGTTTCAGAAAGAAAACAGAAATTTAACGCTTGACTTAGTTTATTTAATTTAGTTTATTTAAAGGCAGGCTAGAGGAAAACATTCTCTCTCTCTCTCTCTCTCTCTCTCTCTCTCTCTCTCTCTCTCTCTCTCTCTCTCTCCCGCCCTCTCTCTTCTCTTCCCTTTGAGTCATACCCACTGGTGCTCAGGGCTGATTCCTGATTACTCTGCTTAGAGATCACCCCTAGAGGGACTCAGGGGACCATAAGTAGTATTGGGGATCAAAGTAGGGAGCACACACACATGAGAGAGAGAGAGAGAGAGAGAGAGAAAGAGAGAGACTATGGTTGGTCTAATTAACTGTAGTAGAGATGAAGAAAAAAATAAGTGGTTAATAAAAGCACCTCCTGGGGGCCGGAGAGATAGCACAGTGGTGTTTGCCTTGCAAGTAGCCGATCCAGGACCCAAGATCGTTGGTTCTAATCCTGGCATCCCATTTGGTCCCCTGTGCCTGCCAGGAGCTATTTCTGAGCAGATAGCCAGGAGTAACCTCTGAGCACTGCCGGGTGTGGCCTAAAAAAGCCAAAATAAATAAATAAATAAATAAATAAATAAATAAAAGTACCTCCTAAGTAATCAAGGGGTATACGATGTATATGAGTCCTTTAAATTTTCCACACATTCAAGGAAGTAGGTCAGATTGGTAGCACCAACATCTAATAGAGTTGTCTTTTGCTACATGTGTAGAATAGATTTGCTGCTGTTTATTTGATCTTCAAAAACTGACCACCTCTTTTTTTTTTTTAAATAGGGAATTCACCAAAACAATGAAACGTCCTTTTGGAGTGAAATATGATGCCTATACACAGAGTATTCAGGTATTGAAAGACACCAAGAGTATAACCAGTGTAATGAATGAACTTCGACATGAACTTGATGTGGTCAGTGATGCTCTTGCCAAGGTCAGCAGGCAGCTGGTTTCTGACAGTTGCCACCTCTCATCCTGAAAACATCGAAGCAGCAGTTCAGGAGCCTCTCGACCCTCTTGTACTTTGCTGAAGACCTGATTATGAAGGGACAGCAGATAAACAATATTCTCCCCTTCCTAAATGGCTCATTGGCCTTTGAAAATTTGTACCAGATTTTTTTGACCATTTTTTGGGTAACAAATTTAGAAAAATATAATTTACATAACATGTAATTTTCTGGTTATAACTTTTTTTTTTTTGTTTTTTTTTTTTGGCCATACCCGGTGACGCTCAGGGGTTACTCCTGGCTATTCACTCAGAAGTCGCTCCTGGCAGGCACGGGGGACCATATGGGGAACCTGGGGATGGAACCGCGGTCCGTCCTAGGTTAGCGCAGGCAAGGTAGGCACCTTACCTCCAGCGCCACCGCCCAGCCCCTGGTTATAACTTTTTAAAGTAGATAAGTCTGACTCAATAGATGGATAATTCCACCCTGAGTTAATCCTTCTAGTCCTCAAAGGACATGAGATATAATTTTTAAAATTTAATTTTATGTTATACAAGGAAATAAAATTGGGAAGGATAATTTTTTGTTATTTCAGACTTAATTATACATTTTAATAACTGATCAAATATTTAAATATATATTTGATAGTTAATAGAACTAAGTCAGCTAATCCAAATATTCTGAAATATTGTTTAGCTAGTTTTTAGGTAGTATATTTGGTTATAAGGAAATATGTTGTCAACAAACCATGACAAATAGTAAGTAAAAGAAATGCTTACTTTAATTGTTTATTTCCATGGTTTTGAA
>PVKC010041794.1:0-12076 GCA_004027635.1 Crocidura indochinensis
GAAGAAGAAGAAGAAGAAGAAGAAGAAGAAGAAGAAGAAGAAGAAGAAGAAGAAGAAGAAGAAGAAGAAGAAGAAGAAGAAGAAGAAGAGTGGAACTCACAATGGGGACATTGGTTGCAGGAAATGTGCACTGGAGAAGGATGAGTGTTGGACAATATATGACTAAAACACAATAATGCAAAATCTGTAACCATATATCTCATTGTAATTAAAGTAAATAATATATTTTATTGAAAATAAATGAAGCCGGAGCAGTGCCACAGGTGGTAGGGCATTTGCCTTGCATGTGCTAACCTAGGAGGGACCACAGTTAGATCCTCTGGCTTCACATATGGTCCCCCAAGCCAGGGGCAATTTCTGAGCACATAGCCAAGAGTAAACTCTGAGCATCACAGGTGTGGTCAAAAAAACAAAACAAAAATAAAATAAAATAATACATGGATTGCCAAAATAATTAGGGCTAGAGAGATAGAATTGTAAGTGCAGTGCTTGCATGCAACCAGCTCAGGTTTGAACCCTGACATCCAAAATGGTTTCCAGAGACCTTCCAGGAGTGATTCTTGAGGAAAGAACCAGTAGTAACCCTTGAGCATTACTGGGCCATGCCCCAAAACAAACAAATAAAAATCTAAATTTAAATGGGCAACTTTAATCTGAAAAACTGGAGAGGAATATTCTATTCCAGATAGAGTAGTTTGTCATTGTTCTATCATATTATTAATTTATACATTTTTAGTATTTTTTATTCCTTAATGCACCCTGTATCTTATTTCTGGCTTTGACTGCTGACATGTACTGGGCATAAAGTCCAAAGAGCCCACGATAGACTAAATGACTCCAAAACATTTTCCTCAAAGGAGCTTTCAAAATCAGAGCCCATCAGGACATGGGAGGGCTTCAAGACTATTTTTGCCAATATCCATTATTTTTCACATTATTCTAGGTTATATTTCATGTACTATCCAATTCCCTAAAGTGCTTACATCTACTTGGAGTTTTTCCAGAATTCCAAGTTTCCATCAACCAAAATAATTCAGAAGTGTGTGCCAGCAATACTTGTTGGCACTTCTTGGCCTGGTTCTAAAAGCAGTGACTAATGAAGAGAAAACTACTTCCTTTCTCCTCCTCTGTGCTGTTTCTTCTCCTCCCTCACATCCTCAAGATTTATTATCGTTGAAACCATTTGACTTATTTTAAGCATTTGGAGAAAACATTTGATTACTATATTTGAGAACTAACACCTCCATCTTGGGAGACCTCTGATTATAGACAAATCTCTTGAGGATGCATAAACCATGTCTACTGTTTACTTTATTTGTATTTCCACAACATGTGTGGTTATTGATTAATTGTAACACCTAGTATATATTATTTTTCATCAAACCATTATATTTTGAGGTCAAGTTTACAGACTTTAGAGAATCGGAATATTTTATTTTGTTTGAATCCTTAACCTATCAATTGGTTAGGAAAGAAACTTCTCCCAGTCCTATTTTTGTTTTTCTTTGCAAAATGATATAAAAGACTAACTCAACGTTATCAGAAAATATTAAATGGCATAATCAATATTAAAAATTAAGTATGGGGCATGAGTGATTGGACAGCAGTAGGGAATTTCCCTTGCACATGTCTGAGAAATGACAGATTTGGGTTTGATCCATGGCATCACATATGATGGGATGGCAGACATCCCTGAGCCTTCCATGAGGGATTTCTGAGCACAGAGACAGGAGTTATCCCTGAGTGCCAACAGGTTTGGCCCCCAAAACAAAACAAAACAAAAATTAAGTATGTATGTAAAACATAATCTGTGTAAAGAATTTAGATGCACATAGCTATAAATATTAATAGTTCAAAAAAAGAATATTTTCAGCAATTATATTAAAAATTTCAGAAATGTCTACCCTTCCTTCATGAAGTTTAGACTTAATGCAGCCTCCAAAAATCATATTTTAGGCCATATAAGTAACATGAAAATATGATTTTCTTAAAAGCAAGGACAGCCCTTCATTCCTGCCTATTTCTATCCAAAAATTCAAGAGAGCCAGACTAATGACAGTCCTGGATAAAATGGTCCCTTGACATGAACATTAGTCTTTACATCTGGAATACTCTCTCTCTATCTATCTATCTATCTCTCTTAATATCTCATGGTGCTCAGTAGTTACTCCTGGCTCTGCACTCAAAAATTACTCCTAGCAGCTTTGGGGGACAATATTCTATCCTGAGTTAGAATCCAGGTGGGCCCCATGTAAAGCAAATACCCTAGCTACTGTGTTATTGCTTGAGCCCTACTTCTTAACTCTTGATTATAGCTTTCTTGGTTGTTATTGTTAAGAATCTGGAGAATTCAAGATGGTGGCACCATCAGTATCTTTATTTTTCAAAAATTTACATCAGTTTTGTATTAAGCGGTTAAGCAGGCTTACCTTTACACAACATCCAGTTAAGAGATCTTTATTTGTCATCAACAGTGCAATTCAACTCTCTATAATGTATCTTAGATTTTGCTAGGATTTAAGTCCAAGTCAATGATCATAAAATTTTTCTTTCCCATAGCTGATTTCAAAACTGTTCATGTGTCATATTGTGTTGAATCCCACCCCCAAATTTGAACAAATTAGGGTTTGGAGAACTTTCCCCATACATGATATGACAGTCTGTAAAAAATAAAATAAAATATTTAAAATGTAATTTTAAATATTGTCTGTTTGAGGGTCAATTATCCTTTACCTAAAACATTGGTCATGTATTTATTTTACATAAATATTCTTAACATGAAGTTAAGAGAAGTCATTTACAGGAGTAGAATCACTTGTCAGTTTTTTCACATGTGCACTTGATGAGTTACCAACCAGTGGTGTGTGTGTGCATTGAGGGGGGCAATGGTGGTTTCTTCAATCATGTCAACTACAGAGTAAAGGAAAGGTTCAATCAAACAGTCAAAGCTGAAGATCAAGATCTCTAACATCATTTTGATCGTTCCTGAGAAAGGTCTAGGCTGATTGCTGCTGCCAAAGTACCCATCTAGGAAGGGTGAGAAAAATAATCAGGACTCCCTGAAATTCTCTTTCCTCAAAGATTTATTTTTATCACCTGGACATTTTTTTTTGAAAATCTAGCTCTGGGTTATCAGGAAAAGAATAATAAATGCAAATTTTGAGATGTAATTAATTCTTACATGGTACATGAGTAATTGAAAAGGAAGCATTTAAATTTTTAAATATAACTCAGGATACATTTAAGAATATTTTTGGAGCAAAACAGCTATTGACAGGTACAAACATTTAATTCATAAATCAAATTGTTTATCTCTATTTTTTTCTCTTGTACAGGAATGCTAAGCTTCTATTTTGAGTGATTCCAATTGCAAAGCAGTCTTTGATTTAATCATTTCCTCTGGAAAGATGCCACCTACTTAACAATGGCCAAAGTGTCTGAGGGCGGGGGGAGCAGAAGGCAGATTCAGCCAGAAAATAGATGCCAGTCACACATTGCAATTGAGTTTCATATGCACACATTTAAAATTGAACAAAATTGGTGTCTCTCAAAACTAGATTTGTGGAAACAATTTCCTTCCAATAAAAGCCAAAAGTCGGGTGACATCCAAGATATCATAGACCAATTGGTCACAGCTAAATAGTATTCTCCAGAGACACCCCCCCCCCAATAAAGAAAACAAATGGAAAAAGAAAAAAATCAAATGACCTTCGTATTTTTTCTTCAGGGATAAATGCATCATTGTCTTGTAGAAAAATTATCCATGTTTTAATAACTAAGTTATGATGGAATAGCTTTACTATTTAGTAAAATAGGAGGTAAAAATACAAACGATCTACTAATATGTGGAATATGGTTTTTGTAGTATCTGTGGAATCTTTGATCTCTAGAAAGACCGAAATAGGGAACAAATAGTAATGTATAATGTTGCACCTTTTGCCTTATATGCAATTTGTAAGACAGAAATAGATGGAATTAAAGCAGAGCTAACTTGTCTCAAAATATAAAAAAACAGTGATTAAAGGACCTTTTATTAAACTGTAGACTATATTTAAATGAAATGGGAATTTTTTAGGCTCGTAAAATTTATTGAGCATTTTCTAGAAAAAATACGAAAAGTATAGTAAATGGTAAATTACAGCAGAAATAAAGCAGGAAGATAAAGTTTGATTTTCAGATAGGTGGAAAATTCAAGTGCCAGCAGTGAAGTTATGACTAGTATTAAGTACAATTCCATAAAATTTCTAAAGTGTAATTGTAGTAAGTGAAGTGGCAGTAGAAATCATACGAGGAACAAAGAAGAAGGTGGAAAAGGTAGCAAAATTTCACACAATACTGAAAATGTCCATGCAATTTTGGAATGGTGTAAGATGAAAAGCTGAAAATAGAACAGGAATAGATAAAGGAAAGTAAATAATGACCAAAAGAAAAGGGACTTGAGAAGAGTCACAACATCAGTGTAGCATGAAATTGAAACATGGCAAGAGGATAATATGAAATTCTGAAAAAGCAAAGTATAACCCCTCCCAACAAATGGTAAAAAAAAAATCAAGATACAAAGATTTGGGGTGATTCTGAAAATTAAGTTAACAATGCTTCAACATACATCGAAACAAACAGGTGAGAGCAAATGATTGATCTCTAGAAGAAAATGAGTAATAAAAAGCTTCTGCAAGGTTATGTGTATGCACGTGTGCAGGCATGTATTTATGTGTACATGCCTACTGGTAACTAAATAAGTTGAGATAAATATCTCACTAGAAAAACAGAAAGAAGGACACGAAAACAAATAGTTGCTTTAGTGATAGGTCATGGAGCAGCAGAGAAATTGCAGAAATGTGTTTGGAAAGATAAAAGACAGACAACAAGGTTAAAAAGAATTAGGGGAAATAGCTTACAGAGAAAAGAAAATTTGAAAAGGGCACCTTTTTCAATTACTTATCTAATTTCTGTTTTTTGTTTGTTTGTTTGTATTTTTTGGGTCACACCCGACAGCACTACGAGGTTTTGGCTTTATGCTCAGAAATTGCTCCTGGCAGGCTCGGGGACCATAGGGGATACTGGGATTTGAACCACCATCTTTCTACATGCTAGGCAAATGCCCTACATCCATGATAAGAGATAGGAGATAGGGCTGGATAGCCAGCCCCTAATTTCTGAATTAAGTTATTTTGAGGTTCCAGTATAAGAAATACTAAATTGGAAACTATGACATGAAGTTGAAGGATATTTTAAGTTTATGTATAAATATAATCAATAAAAATATTTAAAAAAACTGATGCTAAAAGAATAAAATTTGACATAAATAATGTCTGAAATATTAAACTTCAAATGTAAAACAGTAGAAATAAGAAAAACTGATAGTACCTGACAGTACACTAGTTATTTAAAATAAACTCTAAAATAATTGTTGCTACTGGTGGGCATGGATCAGTCTAAAGCACACTAAATAGGTTTTTCAACCTATTTATCCACATATCTATGATTTTTCACCGTAGGTATAAACTTTTTCATAAATACTAACCTTGTCCTTGTATCTCTAGGTGAACTTTAAATTCTTAAACAATTATCACCATAATCTGAGATAATCTAGAGATAGAAAATATATAGGACATTCATTCATATAAATGAAAAAGGAACACTTTAGAAGCACACTGGGAATTTAAAAATGAACCCATACAAAAGTTTATTTTCATTTAATATAATATTCACCAGATTATGAGTACCTAAGAGGTAAAAGTAAACCTGAGAGATAATTATGTGGAGAAGACATCAGGCAAGTCAAATAGGAAAATGCTCCTTTCAAAATTGGTTCTCTTTTATTAAATTTAAAGCTTGATAAGCCAACAAACTTGTTAAACTCAAGATAGAATTCTTTTAGCTATAACTTGCAAAATAACAAATGCTGCCTGCAAAGTGAACACTTTAAGATTCTGGAAAGTAATTTTGCCTAAGGAAATACAACACCAAATTGGAAGAAGAAGCAAAGTGATCACAACCATATATGCTCCATTAGTTTGATAATAAAGTAAGATTGGTAATGGAAGAGAAAAGCTGTCCTGAGCTTATGCCTAGGACAATGTAAGAATCTATCTCTGAATACTTAGGCATTATTTGAATGATATCCTAGAGTTTATTAAAGGATGTCGAGTCCATCGGTAGAACAAACTCACCGAAGCAGTTGAAGAAACATCTAAGTGTCACCTTTACACTTTAAAATCTTGAAAATAACTGTCCTTGAGTGAAGGCCTACCTTGCCTTTCAAAATTTGCCCAAGAAAATGAGCAAGTAAGCAAGATCACAACTTCATTATCATTCTATCAAAGTTGTTTTCAATTCCACCAAGTTGACTTTAGTTATAAGTTTAGAACAGAGCTGGGATTACAGACTAAGTGACTTGATGCCCATTTCATGTATTACTTTATGTTGGCTCAAAAAAATATACCCTAGCTAACCAATATGCAGATAAGCCTGTTGTTCCCAAGTTCAAACATTTATACATGAGGAAATAAGTTTTTTGAGACACATACTCTAACATTATCCTCTTCTTCATTATTTTAGATGTTCCAAGCAGTGTTTAGGGACACAAGAAAAATATTTTTACTGTTTTTGTTTTTTGGGCCACAATCGGTGATGCTCAGGGGTTACTCCTGGCTTTGCACTCAGAAATCACTCCTGACTTGGGGGACTATATTGGACACTAGGGGATAGAACTACAATTGGTCAGAGGTCAGCAACATGCAAGACAAATGCCTTACTGCTGTGCCACCACTGGGCCCCAACACAAGGACAATTTTTTTTTTTATAGTATCACTTACTCTTTCATAACTCAGCAAGACATGTTTGATTTGGACCCTGGTATGCTTTAAATACTAGTGTCTATGTCTAGCCTGTTCTGTTTTTTTAAATATATCTTTTAATTTATTTAAACATCTTGATTACAGATATGGTTGTGCTTAGGTTTCAGTCATGTAAAGAACGCCCCCTTCACCAGTGCAACATTCCCACCACTATTGTCCCAAATCTCCCTCCATCCCACCCCACCCCCACCTGTACTCTAGACAGGCTTTCCAGATCCCTCATTCATTCACATGATTATGGTAGTTCTCAGTGTAGTTATTTCTATAACTGCACTCACCACTCTTTGTGGTGAGCTTCATGAAGTGAGCTGGTAGTTCCAGCCCTCCTCTCATTGTCTCTGAGGATTGTTGCTAAGATGACTTTTATTTTTCTTAAAACCCATAGATGAGTAAGACTATTTTGCATCTCTCTCCCTCTGACTTATTTCATTCAGCATAATAGGCTCCATGTATAATTCTTAACATTTCCTTAGGTCTGATGATTCAGTGATAGGACTCTGTGATGCTAGGGGCCACCAAGTCACACCTTGGGGTGTTTGCGTTGTCATGCAGTCCTTATATCCTTGTGGTATCTCTCCAATTCATATTATCTCTATTTGAAAACATCCTCCCAAACATTCAATTGGATTCTCATAACAGCTACGGGGGATCTCTGGAGAAGATATTCTTATTCCAATATTTTCAATAAGGAAATGTATCGAAGAAAATCGGAAGCTCTTTTAAGCCAGTATATGTGCATATCAGTAAATATTCAAACCTACATTTTTTTCCCTACAACTTCTAAATAAGTCACCCCCTCCCAGTAGAGACTCTAATTACTGTCTCTGCAAACTGCAAATGGGATGATTAAACATGATACTTAATGCTTTGGTTGGGAAAACTTACTTTTTGCAGCACTTGTAAAACATATAAAACATCCCAGAATATTTATTTGATTTAAGTCTGCAGGGTTGAATAGTTGGTTTATATATCTGGAATTCACCTATTTTTCTTTTTGTGACTAAGAAAGTTATAGGCAGTGAGAAGGGTACTGATCCTTGGGGTGATGGGTGTGGTGTGTTGCCACAGTACTTTTAAAACATAAACAGATTTTTTAAAACATTATTATGTGAATTTTAAAAAATGACTTAAAATATAAGAAATAAAAATCCCAGGCTGGCATAATTATTGAACTTGGATACCTGATTCTTTGATCTTTTTCAAGTCTTTCCCTTGTTCCATTGCATTCAGAATTCTCATTCATGTATTTTAAATTTCTTACACATAGCCATGCTCTTGAAAGCAATTTTCTTATAGCACAAAGGATTTCTTAAAATGTTACAGTATAATCTAACAACTTTACACACTGTTTAAGAAATATAGAAAAGGGCAACTTACTCTCATTTGCTTCTCAAATGCCAAACCCATATACAGTAATATAGTTTTATGGAGTGTAGCTTTTATTTTTTTCCTTCTTGGCATTAGACATTACATTACTTTTCAGTGGCATAAATTGAAAACAAAATCACATTACCTGACAAATTTTCAGCAATTTGCCAATACTAAATGTTACTGAGTCCATTAGTACTTATATATTGAGTTTATTTTATGTATTTTTTTCTCTCCCCGATAGCCATTGGTAGAAGAGAAATGCAAAGTGAAAGAAAAACTAGTTTAATCGGTTAGCGCAGACTGTAGCTTTGAGTGGAAAAAAGGCAGTACTGTTTCACATTAGTAACTTTCTTAAAAAAAAGAAAAGCACGAATTTTATAGAACACATTTAGAAATAGGTTCCCAATTACTTCTACAGACCACTAGAAGGTTTCTAGAGAGCCATAATAGGTTCATAGGGGAATTTATATACTTTTATTATCTTAGATTAGAATTCTGCATTTTCCCTTATTTTTTCTTCTTAAAAAATTGAATGCGGGCTTTATTTCCATATGCTGGATAGAGCTGTGGATCATTAAGGATAGTTGATGTTAAAAATGTGTGTATTCCAGTGGAATGATGGCGTAGTTTATGCAAACAGATTCAAATTGTCTCTAGATTAGCACAGAGTAGGGGAGATGATGTTTTAAGAGGAGCCAGAGTGATGGTGCAGCATTTGCCTTGCATGCAGCTGACCCAGGGCGGACCACAGTTCGATCCCCAAGCATACCAAATGGTCCCCAAGGCCAGGAGTGATTTCTGAACGCATAGCCAGGAGTAACCTGAGCATCATAGGGTGTGGTTCAAAATAAAAAAAATAGTAAGAGTAAATGAATAAATAGTTAAGAACTTTACAACAGTCAATTTTAGGGGCAGTTGGAGAATGGAATCAGTTCCAAGTAATACTTGTTTATTTGATCAGACTAGGAGACCATATGGGATGCCTGAGGTCAAACCAGGTCCCTCCCAGGTTGGCGGCATGTAAGGCAATCGCTCTATCACTGTACTCTCTCTCCAGTCCCCTGCTACTTTTCATTTGATTCTATTCCATTAGCACTCACTCTCACTGACATACAGAACTCACAGCCTAATCCTCTTAAAATTAATTTGTAGAAACACAAATGTTGCCAACCTAAGTGAGCTAAGATCAATTAGAAGTCAGTCAACAGTCATCACTATCCTAAGTGAAATTTCCCTTGAATTTCACATAAGAGGTGAAACTAAGCTGTCCAACCCTTTCTTTAAATTGATAAATATATGAGTTTCCTTTAAAGATAGGTTCATAAGATCCAACACTTTGATAAGTTGCTGCCAATTTTCCTATTGATATTTTTCAGAGTCACAGAATCAATATTGAGGTCACTGGAACAAGAAAGTCTACCATATCCCTAAAAGTTGAAGTCATATTTATAAGTAGTATGCTTGACTTTTCCCAACAAAAGTTGAAAAAATTCATCTTCAGTTGTTTCATTTGTCCTTTTTGTGATACATCTGGTCATGTTAATGGGTTACTCCTGGCTTTGTGCTCAGAAAACAACTCCTAATAGACGTGAGGGACATATGGGATGGACCATATGGGATTCTATGGGTTCACCCTCAGTTGACTGTGTGCAAAGCAATTATCCTAGCCATTGTATATTTTTGTTCTAGTCCTCATTTTTTCTTTTTTTTTTTTTTTGGTTTATGGGCCCTACCCAGTGACACTCAGGGGTTACTCCTGGCTATGCGCACAGAAGTCGCTCCTGGCTTGGGGGAACATATGGGAAACCGGGGGGTCAAACTGCGGTACGTCCTAGGCTAGCGCAGACAAGGCAGGCACCTTACCTCCAGCACCACCGCCTGACCCCATTTTTACTTTTCTAATGCCAATACTTTCTCCTTAACTACTGATGACAGAGACTATCATATATCTCTAAATTGTCCATATTTCTTCTAGATTTTAAAATTATGTTTCACAGCTTGTTTATAAACATGTTTAAGTTTGTTTTATTAGTTCTTGGTCTGAAATTCATTAACCTCTCAATACCCCATGCCTGGGCCTCTTTGTTATAGGTTCATTGCAGAGCATGTGGTACTGGCTAACTGGAGAAAAAGCTCTATGTTTTTCTAGTGTTTTTCTAAACACACATCCAAGAAATAAGACAGATTTTAAACAAGACATGGAATGAAAATAAAGATTACAAAGATTACAAAAAATTAAAATGGTAATTTTAATTTTAGAATTCTAGGGGAGTAATAACTTAGAGCAAAGCTTAAGTCTCATCAGAATATCTTTCATTCTTAATTTCTCCCTAGCTTAGCGTTTTGTTATCAGAAATTATTATATGGACATATATTTGAAATATATGACCACAATAAGATACTAAGCTCCAGAAGTCAAAAGGGACCTGTACAATATAAACTTAGTATGTTTGGGGGTATTCCTAATTACTGAACATTACTCCTTAGTTCTATATGCATCATGCTCACTTTTAATCAAATTTACTTGTACTGGTCAATTTCCTGGTATTCCCAAATATAATCTGTTTCATTTTATGTGATATTCTTCAAGATCTCACTTTTTTCCCTCTAAAGTTTATTTATTTGAGAATTTATCTTATTGTTATTGTTGTTTTTGTTTGAACTTCCTCAGAAATATGGTGGTGGTGCTTTGTAGAGTGTCAAGGATTATACTTATGTATCTCAGGCAGACAGGCACATGCTCCAGATCTCTATCCTATGTTATTTTAGCTTACATATTGGCAAAAAAGGGAGTGTGAACATGCTTAAGGATTTCTGAATTGTTGACATTTTTTACCCTTCATTAAATTAAATTTCAGGTAGAAAGTATTTTAGCAGGTGTCTGAACTTAGATATCATAATGGCAGTGAATGTTTCAAAGTCTACTATTATCACAAGCTATAATGGAACATGAATATAAATCAGGCTTCAGATCACTTCTTAAGTTAATAAATTGAATATCTAGTTTCCTTTGAAGTAATATAGTGATTCTATTTTATAACAGGATACCAGAGCTAGGTGATAGCATATGCTTCCCATCATTTCAACCCAATTTGGTCCCTGGCACCATACCCATATTTGGTCTCAAGTATCCCTGGGTGGAGGTCCCCAAACACCATCAGGGTGACCACCACCCGATTCCCAGTACCCGAGGCTCTGAGTAGCACCACATCTTAGGATCCTTGCATTAAACTGTTGCCTCGCTGACCAGTATCACCAGGAGTCCTCTACTGGTCATCTCTTATGAGGCTCATAAAGAAAATAAAACAAAGCAACATAATATAGGCTACTGATGCCACTTTGCTTAACTTTTACATAAAATTTTTTGTTTTGATTTTGTCCCACACTCAGTGATGCTCAGGTTTGACTCCTGGCTCTGCACTCAGCAATTACTTCTGGTCATGCTCAGGGGACCATCTGGAGTGCTGAGAATCGAATTAAGTGCAAGGCAAGTGGCCTACCAACTGTACTCTTTCTCTAGCCCTAAAGATATTCTTAATCATTTAAGACTCATAAAATAAAAGAAAACTGACAGCTCCTCTAATTACATGCTAAATATAGCTCTAGGCGATTTCCTGTCGGTCATTGGACTTCACTGAAATTATTTATTTGTGGTGGTGAAGGATATCTACAGGTTTGGGGGATTTGCTCAGAGTGATGTTGATGAAGGGATTGTGTCTTTAATTATTCTGTGATGCTGAGGTTTGGGGGTACCAGGCACCCAGGATCAAAATGAACGACTTTACAAATGCAATGTATGAGCTCTACCATACAGCTCTTATCCTCTGTCCTGAAATTCTTTCCAA
>PVKC010041795.1:0-12089 GCA_004027635.1 Crocidura indochinensis
GCACCACCGGGAGAGTAAATGAATCTGAACGGTGTCTATAGTCGATCCTGTGACAATATACTCCAAGGGTGGCTAAACCCCACAATGTTTAGGCCAAGTGAATTCCTTTTCGAATGACCCCAATATTTACTGTGCCAGTGTAGGAGGGGAAAAAAGGCAAAAAGCACAAAACATTTTTTTATTTTTTATATATTATTTTTATCTTTATTTTTATTATTATATTTTCTTATTTTTATTTACCTATCTACTTTTTTCGATTTCTTTGTTTTGGAGTGTTTATTGAAGTTGTTGTCCCCATTTATATTTATATGTTGTTTCTTTTTTGTTTGTTTGTTTGTTTGTTTCTTTATGTGCTCTGTCATGTTTTTTTTAACTCAAGACCATGGCTTTTTATGTGATGCCTATCATTATCGCTGGAGTGGTCACTGGATATTTGACACTTCTTTTGTACTTTTGGGTGTTTCACCTTCGTTTTTTCCTTTGTCTCTCAAACCTATGATAAGAGCCTCTAGAAGAATTCCGCCCATTTTCGGCATATTACTACTTTCCTCTTCTTCAAACAAAACCACATAACTTGAACTATCTAGTCCTGCCTCCCATTTAGAGGGGTTAATAAGGGAGGTACCAAGACCAGGACTACTAAATAGTAAATGGTACAGAGGGGACCACATATTCTAGCAGCCCTGGGGGGTGAGGGAGGAGGATCTGGGATGTATGACGAACAGGGAGTTGTAGGGAGGACAAATCGTTGATGGGAATCCCCCTGATCTTATGTAAATATGTACCTATAATATTATTGTCAACAATATGTAAGCCACTACGACCAAAGTAAAAATTATATAAAAATTACAGGTTAAAAAAAGATTTGTAATTCATGTTGGTCACAATAAAAATTATTTTAAAAAATCAGAATGGTTTTGGCATAAAGATAGACCCTCAGATAGTGGAATAGACGAGTATTCTGGAAATGTTCCTCAGACATACAACCAATTAATCTTTGATAAAGGAGCAAGATATACAAAATATAGCAAGAAAAGCCTCTTCAAGTGGTGTTGGGAAAACTTGTCAGCCACATACAAAAAAAGGAAACTCTGAACTCCGTCTAACACCATGCATAAAGGTCAAATACAAATGAATTAAATACCTTGATATCAGACCTGGAACCATAATATACACAGAAGAATACATAGATAAAACATTCCATGACATTGAGACTAAAGAATATTTAAGAAACAAGCATCATTGCCCAAACAAGTGGAGGCAGAGATAAACAGATGGGATGATATTAAGCTGTAGAACCTACTGAACCTCAAAGGAAATAGTGACTAGGATATAAAGGCACCAACATTATTGTAGAAACTATTCACACAACACCTATCAGATCAGATAAGGGGATAATATATAAGGCTTACAATGTACTGACAGAACTAATAAGAAAAAAACATCTAACCCATCAAAAACAGGGAGAAGAAATTAATAGACACTTCCTGAAAGAAGAAATTTAAATGGCCAAAAGGCATATAAAAATGTTCCACATCATCAGGGAGATGCGATTCAAAACAAACATGAGGTACCATTTCACTCCATAGAGATTGACATACATCACAAAAAAACAAGAACAATCAGTGTTGGTGGGGATGTGAGAGACATGTACTTTCATTCACTGCTGGTGTGAATGCTGTCTAGTTCGACCTTTATGGAAAACAATATGTAGATTCCTCAAAAAGCTTGAAATTGAGTTCTCATCTGATCCAGCTATATCCTAGGGATATACCATAGGAACATTCACAGAAAACATTACAAAAATACGTTCTACACATCTATATTCATTGTAGAGTTATTTACAATAGGCAGAATCTGGAAACAACCTAGACGCTTGATAACAGATGAGTGACTAAAGAAACTGTGGTACATATACACAATGCAGTACTATGCATCTATCAAGAAAAATACAGGCATAAAATTTTCCTATACATGGATGGACATGGAAGCTACTATGCTGAATAAAATAAGTCAGAGTTAGAGAGATAAACACAGATTGGGCTCACTCATCTGTGAGATTTAAGAAAAATAAAAGGCAACATTTTAATAATACCCAGAGTCATTAGAGATGAAGGCTTGAAGGACCACCCCACAACATGAAGCTTACCATAAAGAATGGTGAGTGCAATTAGAGAAATAACTACACTAACAATTATCATAACAGTGGTTGTGAGTTATAGAATTAAAATGCTTGTCACAAATACAGGCAGGGTTTGTGAGAGGAAAGATATGGGAGCATTGGTCATGGGAAGGTTGCACTGGTGAATAGGTGTGTTCTTTATTTATAACTGAACCCCAACTACAAACATGTAATCATGGTGTTTGAATAAAGATATTATTAAAAAAACTAAAAACTAATATGTAAAAATTCTTGTTACATGACTTTATTCACTAACTACTGCAAAATAAATGGCAACAACAAAATAAATCGTTCTTACTATCCAAATATCTGGAAATGAAAACAAAAACAAATGACATATTTATGTATTTCAAGCATACAGCAATATCTTTATTGATTGGATTAAAATAAAAATTTTAATTTTTTTCTAAAGGTAATTGATTAGAAAAAATAATTTCCTTTATTTAAATATATAGTCACCACTATTTATTGTACCACTTAGTACAATAGCAAAACTTGGAATCAAGTCTTAGTGAGAAATAAGTGTTTAATTGGGTATTAGGAAAAAATTAAGAAAATATTGTTTTAATATTATATTTAAGCACCTTGATTACAAACAAAATTGCAGTTGGGTTTCAGTCATGTAAAGAACATCCTCCTTCACCAGAGCAACATTCCCATCTACAGTGTCACAAATCTCCCTCATCCTACCCCTACCTGTACTCTAGATAGGCTTTCTATTTCCCTAATACATTCTCATTGTTAGGATAGTTCTCAATGTAGTTATTTCTCTAACTAAACTCATCACTCTTTGTGGTAAACTTCATGAGGTGAGTTGTAACTTCTAGCTCTCCTCTCTTTTGTCTTTGAAAATTAGTATTGCAAGAATGTCTTTCATTTTTCTTAAAGCCCATAGATGAGTGAGACCGTTTTGTGTCTTTCTCTCTCTCTGATTTATTTTACTTATTATAATAGATTCCATGTACATCCATGTATAGGAAAATTTCATGACTTCATCTCTCCTGTCAGCTGCATAATATTCCATTGTGTATATGTACCACAGTTTCTTTAGTCATTCATCTGTTGAAGGGCATCTTGACTGTTTCCAGAGTCTTGCTATGGTAAAGAGTGCTGCAATGAATATAGGTGCAAGGAAGGGATATTTGTATTGTATTTTTTGTTCCTACGATACATTCCTAGGAGTGGTAAAGCTGCATCATATGGGAGCTCTATTTCCAGTTTTTGGAGGAAACTCCATAACGCTTTCCATAGATGTTGGAACAGACAGCATTGCCAACAGCAGTAGATAAGAGTTCCTTTCTCTCCACATCCCCGCCAACACTGCTTGTTCTCATTCTTTGTGATGTGCGTCAATCTCTGTGGTGTGAGGTGGTTCCTCATAGTTGTTTTGATTTGCTTCTACCTGATGACTAGTGATGTGGAGAATTTTTTCATGTGCCTTTTGGCCATTTGTATTTCTTCCTTGTCAAACTGTCTGTCCATTTCTTCTCCCCATTTTTTGATGGGATTAGATGTTTTTTTCTTGTAAAGTTCTGTCAGCGCCTTATATATTTTGGAGATTAGTCCCTTATCTGATGGGTATTGGGTGAATAGTTTCTTCCTCTCAGTGGGTGGCTCTTGTATCCTGGGCAATATTTACTTTGAGGGACAGAAGCTTCTCAGTTTAATATATTCCCATCTGTTAATCTCTGCTTACACTTGTTTGGAGAGTGCCGTTTCCTCCTTGAAGATGCCTGTAGTCTCAATGACCTGGAGTGTTTTACCTATGTGTTGTTCTATATTCCTTATGGTATAGGGTCTGATATCGAGGTTTTTAATCCATTTGGATTTTAGCTTCATACATGATGTTAGCTGAAGGTCAGTGTTCAATCTTTTGCAAGTGGCTAGAAAGTTGTGCCAACACCACTTGTTGAAGAGGCTTTCTTTGCTCCATTTAGGATTTCTTGCTCCTTTTAAAAAAAAAATTAGGTGATTTTGTGTCTGGCAATATTCTCTGAGTATTCAAACCTATTCCATTGATCTGAGGGTCTGTCTTCATTTCAATACCATTCTGTTTTGATAACTATCGCTTTGTAATAAAATTTAAAGTTGGAGAAGGTAATTCCTCCCATATTCTTTTTCCCAATGATTGCTTTAGCATTTAGAGGCTGTTTATTGTTCAAAATAAATTTCAAAAGTGTTTGATCTACTTCTTTGAAGAATGTCATGGGTATCTTTAGAGGGATTGCATTAAATCTGTATAATGCTTTGGGGATTATTGCCATTTTAATTATGTTAATCCTTCCAATCCATGAGCAGGGTATGTGTTTCCATTTCTGGGTGTCCTCTCTTATTTCCTGGAGCAGAGTTTTATAGTATTCTTTGTATATGTACTTCACATCTTTAGTCAAGTTGATTCAAAGATATTAGAGTTTGTGTGGCACTAATGTGAATGGGGTTGTTTTCTTAATGTCCATTTCTTCCCTATTATTGTTGGTGTATAGAAAGCCATTGATTTTTGTGTTAATTTTGTAGGCTGCCACATTGCTAAATGAGTTTATTGTTTCTAAAAGTTTTTTGGTAGAGTCTTTGGGGTTTTCTAAGTAGAGTATCATGTCATCTGCAAACAGTGAGAGCTTGACATCTTCCTTTCCTATCTGGATTCCCTTGATATCTTTTTCTTGCCTAATCGCTATAGCAAGTACTGTTCTCGTGCCAGAATTTAGAGAAAGGCTTTTAGTTTTTTTCCATTAAGGACAATATTTGCCTCTGGCTTGTGGTAGATGGCTTTACCTATATAGAGAAAAGTTTCTTTAAATCCCATCTTGCTGAGAGTTTTGATCAAGAATGAGTGTTGTACCTTGTCAAATGATTTCTCTGCGTCTATTGAAATGATCATGTGATTTTTATTTTTCTTGTTGATGTTGTGTATTATGTTGATACTTTTACGGATCTTAACCACCCTTTCATTTCTGAGATGAAGCCTACTTTATCATAATGAATGATCTTCTTGATGAGCCTAGGAGAACGATTTTGCTGGCCCTTTTAGACTCACTCACGAGAGGCTCAGGACATAGGACTGTAGAAAAATATGCACAGGCAATACTCACAGTCTCTCACAGTTGATAACTACTAAGCAGGCACAGAGTTTCTGAGCCTGATGTCACAGACAGGGGACCTGCCTTTCTGCAATTTACTGCTGATAGCCTGTTTTCAGGTTTGGAAGCAGTCTTCCTTGCTATTCAGGTCAAGCCTGAATGCCTCTAGGAGAGCGATTTTGCTGGGCCATTTTCAGCCTACTCATGAGAAGTTCAGGACACAGGACAGTAGAAAAACATGCACAGGCAACACTCACAATCTTTCGTAGTTGGGAACCACCCCGTTTTTCATCTCTAATTTGAGTTATCAAGTTTCTCTCTCTTTCTTTTTGTTAGTTTTGCCAATGGTCTATCAATCTTGTTTAATTTTTCAAAAAACCAACTTCTAATTTTGATGATCCTTCAGATTGTTTTTTGGGTTTCCACTTCATTGATTTCTGCTCTCAGCTTTGTTATTTCCTTCTGTCTCCCTATTTTTGGTTCCATTTGTTGAGCACCTTCTAATTCTTTGCGCTGTGTCATTAAGCTATTCAGGTATGTCCCTTCTTTGTTTTCTGATGTATGATTGCAAAGATATATAAATTTTCCTTTCAGTACCACTTTTGCTGTGTTCCATAGGTTCTGATAGTTTGTGTCTTTATTGTCATTTATTTCCAGGAAAGTTTTGATTTCCTCTTTGATTTCATCTTGGACCCATTTTTATTCAATATTAGGCTGTTCAACTTCCAGGTATTAAAGTTTTTCTTCTTTGTAGTTCACATATAATTTCAGGACCTGTGATCAGAAAGATAGCCTGCAAAATTTCTATCCTCTTCACATTATGGATGTATTTTTTTATGTGCCAGCATGTAGTCTATACTGGAGAATGTTCGATGTACATTAGAAAAATATGTGTATCCTGGTTTCTGGGGGTTTAGTGTCTTATACATATCTATTAGGCCTCTTCCTCCCATTTCTCTTTTTATGTCTAATATATTCATGTTGAGTTTCAGTCTGGTTGACCTGTCAAGTGTTGACAGGGCCATGTTAAGGTCTCCCACAATTATTGTGTTGTTATTGATATTCTTTTTCAGATTCATCAACAATTGTATTAAACATTTTGCTGGCCCCTCATTCAGTGTATATATGTTTAGGAGAGTTTTTTCTTCCTGCTGTACATATCCCTTGATTAATACAAAATGTTCATCTTTGTCCCTTACAAAATTGCATCGTTTTTTTAGGCCACAATCCTGGCTGTCTGCTCAGAAATAGCTCCTGGCAGGCATGGGGGACCATATGGACCACCAGGATTCAAACCAAACACATTGGTTCTGGATCAGCTGCTTGCAAGGCAAACACCACTGCACTATCTCTCCGGGCCTATGGAAGAGTTCAAACAGAGTCTTCTTAAGAAGACTTCTTCTTCTTCTTTTGGTTTTTGGGTCACACCGGCATTTCTCAGGGATTACTCCTGGCTATATGCTCAGAAATTGCTCTTGGCAGGCTCGGGGGACCATATGGTATACCAGGATTCGAAACAATGACCTTCGGCATAAAAGGCAAATGCCTTACTTCCATGCTATCTCTCTGGCCCCCACTCCAGCTTTTTTATGAGTGTCGTTTGCTAGGATAATTTTCCTCCAGCCTTTTATTTTGAGTCTATGTTTGTTCTGACTATACAGGTGCCTTTCTTGTAGGCATCAAAAGGTTGGATTGAGTTTTTTGATCCATTTAGCCACTCTGTGTCTCTTAACTGGTGCATTTATGTCATTGACATTGAGAGAAAGAATTGTTATTGGATTTAGTGCCATCTTTGTGTCGAAGATTGGTGTGTCCGTTGGTCTTGTCTTAAAGTAGATCTTTCAGTTTTTCTTTTAAGACTGGTTTTGAGTCTGTAAAGTTTCTGATCTGTTGTTTATCTGTGAAGCCATGTATTCTTCCTTCAAACCTGAAAGCGAGTTTTGCTGGGTGCAGTATTCTAGGCAAAGCATTTATTTCATTGAGTTTTGTCATTATATCTCACCACTTCCTCTGACCTTGAGTGTTCCTGGCGACAGGTCTGCTGTAAATCTCAAGGATGCTCCTTTGAATGTAATTTCCCTTTTTGATCTCGTTGTTTTCAGAATTCTGTCTATATCTGTGGGATTTGTCATTGTGACTAGGATGTGTCTTCAGGTGTTTTTCATGGGGTCTTTTTTAGTTGGTGTTCTTCAGGCATACAGGATTTGGTCACATGTATTCTTTAGCTCTGATAGTTTCTCTTTAATGATGTTCTTGACCATTGATTCTTTCTGGAGATTTTATTCTGAGTCTTGGAACTGCAATTAATTGACTTCAATTAACTGATTAAGTTGTTTCTGTTGAGCTTATCAAAGACTTTTATTTTCATCTGTTCACATTTTTGAGTAAATTTTCCAGTGTTTGATCATTTACTTTAAGGCTTTTTTCAAATATCTTCTGCTGTATTGAGTTGTTATGCATCACATCTTCCAGCTCACTAATTCTATCCTCAGCTTTGTTACCCTAATTGAGATTTGTCTAGTGAGTTTTCAGACCTGTTATTTGACCTGTTATTTCAGTTTATTTATTTATTATTTTATTTATCATCTATTTTTTTTTTGGATCACACCCGGCAGTGCTCAGGGGTTACTCCTGGCTCCATGTTCAGAAATTGCTCCTGGCAGGCACGGGGGACCATATGGGACACCTGGATTTGAACCAACCACCTTAGGTTCTGGATCGGCTGCTTGCAAGGCAAACACCGCTGTGCTATCTCTCTGGGCACATCATCTATTATTTTTATTTCAATTATTTGTCTTCACATTTTCTTGGTTCTTATTAGTGTTCTGTTCAACTCAATCTATGCTTTCTTTGAGTTCTATGAACATCCTCCATATTTCTTCTCTAAACTCCATATCTGAGAGACTGACTAGGTGGTTGGCTGTTTTTGGGTCATCAGAGTTGCCGTCTTCATTCTCCATGCCTGGTACTGGCCTGCTTGGTTTCCCCATTGTCACAGTTATATTGTGGGATTTTCTACATATTGTGGTAGTATTCCTTGGCTGAATGATGTGCACGGCCACACACAGGATAAAATCTTAGGCCCAAGGATGCAGCAGAGAAGACAGTCCAGAGAGATATGCTGGGCTTCCGAGTTTCAGCACAGTTCAGCTGACTCCTCCCTTTCTGTGCGAATCAACTCACCTTCAAGGAAGGCTAGCCATCTGCAGATGAAGCCACACACAGGATAAAATCTTAGACCTGAGGACACAGCAGAGAAGACAGTCCAGAGAGATATTCTGGGCTTCAGAGTTCCATTACAGTTCTGCCAGCGCCTCCCTTTTTCAAGAAAATGTTTTTGTAGAGTTTTTATTTTGTCATGCTGGGGAGTGTCACAATGAAAGACTCCTCACACATACAAGTACTCTGCTATTGAATCATAAACAAATTACCTTTTATTTCCAAAAGTAATTCAAAGACAATTGAAAGAAAATGATAAAACTAATTTTTTTAATTAGAAAAATGCAGAAATACTAAAAGAAAATTGAATAAAAAAATCAACTATTGTTTCCTTGAAAAATCCAACCAAGGAATTTGGGGGTAACATCAACAACAAGAAAAATAAAAACCACAAGATCATATCAATAGATGCAGAGAAAGCATTTGATAAGGTTCAACACCCATTCTTGATCAAAACTCTCAGCAAGATGAGAATTGAAGGAACCTTTCTCAATATAGTTAAGGCCATCCACCACAAGCCAGTGGCAAATATTATCCTCAATGGAGAAAAATTAAATGCCTTCCCTCTAAATTCTGGTAAAAGACAAGGCTGTCCTCTCTCACCACTGCTATTCAACATAGCACTGGAAGTACTTGCTATAGCGATTAGGCAAGAAAAAGATATCAAGGGAATCCAGATAGAAAAGGAAGAAGTCAAGCTCTCGCTTTTTGCAGATGACATGATACTCTACTTAGAAAACCCTAAAGATTCTACCAAAAAGCTTCTAGAAACAATGGACTCATATAGCAAGGTGGCAGGCTACAAAATTAACACACAAAAATCAATGGCATTTTTATACACCAACAGTAATAAGGAAGAAATGGACATTAAAAAAACAACCCCATCCACAATAGTGCCACACAAACTCAAATATCTTGGAATCAACTTGACTAAAAATGTGAAGGACCTATACAAAGAAAACTATAAAACTCTGCTCCAGGAAATAAGAGAGGATACGCGGAAATGGAAACACATACCCTGCTCATGGATGAGCAGGATTAACATCATCAAAATGACAATACTACACAAGGCATTATACAGATTTAATGTGATCCCTCTAAAGATCCCCACGACATTCTTCAAAGAAGTGGGTCAGGCACTTTTGAAATTTATTTGGAACAATAAACACCCTAGAATAGCTAAAGCAATCATTGGGAAAAAGAACATGGGAGGAATTACTTTCCCCAACCTTAAACTTTACTAGAAAGCAATAGTTATCAAAACAGCATGGTATTGGAATAAGGACAGGCCCTCAGATCAGTGGAATAGACTTGAATACTCAGAAAATGTTCCCCAGACATACAGCCAC
Organism: Crocidura indochinensis; assembly: GCA_004027635.1. NCBI lineage: Eukaryota > Metazoa > Chordata > Mammalia > Eulipotyphla > Soricidae > Crocidura > Crocidura indochinensis. The sequence goes on from PVKC010041795.1 coordinate 9,828, forward strand.
CTAATTTTTGATAAAGGAGCAAGAAATCCTAAATGGAGCAAAGAAAGCCTCTTCAACAAGTGGTGTTGGCACAACTTGCTAGCCACTTGCAAAAAATTGAACTTAGACCCCCAGGTAACATCATGTACAAAGATAAAATCCAAATGGATGAAAGACGTTGATATCAGACCCAAAACCATAAGATATATAGAAAAACACGTAGGCAAAACACTCCAGGACATTGAGACTACAGGCATATTCAAGGAGGAAAATGCACTCTCCAAGCAGGTGAAAGCAGAGATTAAAAGATGGGAATATATTAAGCTGAGAAGCTTCTGCACCTCAAAGGAAATAGTGCCCAGGATGCAAGAGTCACCAATGGAATGGGAGAAACTGTTCACCCAATACCCATCAGATTAGGGGCTAATCTCCAAAATATACAAGGCACTGACAGAACTTTACAAGGAAAAAACATTTAATTCCATCAAAAAATGGGGAGAGGAAATGGACAGAAACTTTGACAAAGAGGAAATACGAATGGAAAAAAGACACATGAAAAAATGCTCCACATCACTAATCATCAGGGAGATGCAAATCAAAACAACTATGAGGTGCCACCTCACACCACAGAGAATGGCACACATCACAAAGAATGAGAACAAACAGTGTTGGCTGGGATGTGGAGAGAAAGGAACTCTTATCCACTGCTGGTGGGAATGCTGTCTAGTTCAACCTTTATGGAAAGCGATATAGAGATTCCTCCAGAAAGTTGAAATCGAGCTCCCATATGATCCAGCTATACCACTCCTAGGAATATACCCTAGGAACACAAAAATATAATACAAAAATCCCTTCCTTATACCCATATTCATTGCAGCACTATTTACCTTAGCAAGACTCTGGAAACAACCAAGATGCCCTTCAACAGACGAATGGCTAAAGAAACTGTGGTGCATATACACAATGGAATACTATGCAGCTGTTAGGAGAGATGAAGTCAAGAAATTTTCCTATACATGTATGTACATGGAATCTATTATGCTGAGTGAAATAAGTCAGAGAGAGAGAGAGAAAAACGCAGGATGGTATCACTCATCTATGGGTTTTATGAAAATTGAAAGACATTCTTGCAACAATAATTTTTAGACATAAAAGAGAAAAGAGCTGGGAATACCAGCTCACCTCAGGAAACTCACCACAAAGAGTGAAGTGTTCAGTTAGAGAAATAACTACATTTTGAACTGTCTTCATAATGAGAATGTACGAGGGAAATAGAGAGCCTGTCTATAATACAGGCGGGGGTTGGATGGGGAGGAGGGAGATTTGTGACAATGGTGATGGAAACGTTGCACTGGTGATGTGTGGTGTTCTTTACATGCCTGAAAACCAAATACAATCATGTATGTAATAATCAAGGTGTTTAAATAAAATATTAAAAAAACTAAAAATAAGATGATTAATAAAAAACTAACAATAAACAGAATATAAAATGAAGACACATAGAAAAGCTTAAACACTTAAAAACGGACACTTTTTTTTGTATAAACAGGTTTCATTTGGAAACTTAGAGAAGGGAAAAGACAGACAAGAGATAGCTACAGATACAGGAATATAGACAGAGTCAGAAATACATGCTCATGAGGGAGAGCCTGGGTACATATCTCAGAGTTCAAGTAGGCAAGTTCAAGTACCCCAAATTTCAAAAGGGGAAATGCAAGTGACATGTGACATGTCCAGAGAGAAAAGGTGCCTTGTAGCTTTTATACTTTTAGAAACTACAATTACTAAGAATTTGAAATGTAAAATAGCATAATATTATACAATTTGAGTTGTCAGTACAGATCAAAATAAATAGAAACAAGAAAAATATTTTTCTCAAGATAAGGCATCAGACCCAGAGAACTTTGTTTGTGAATTTCAGCAAACCTTCAAGGAAAATAATTCTGATCTTGTGAAAACAATTCCAAACAATCTAAAAAATTGCTTAACAAAGATATCAAAGTGGTGTATTTTTACAAGTGTACTTTGATACACACCATTTTCTATGCCCACAAACATGTGTGTTACTTTTTTTTTCCCAACATTTTTTTTTATTTTTGATCACAGTGGCTTACAAATCATTCACATTAGTATTTCAGGTACATATTAACATTGAATCAGGGGAATACCCACCACCAGGTTTGCCCTCCCATCTTCCTAATTCCCTTTCTGCATCCCCTATCCTCCACCATCACCCCCAGGCCTCCAGAGTAGGTGGTCCCCTCTTTGACTAGCTTACTATGG
>PVKC010041796.1:0-12099 GCA_004027635.1 Crocidura indochinensis
GAGAAGGTGTCTAAAGTCACTTTAAAAGAATCCTAGGGATATCAATCCAAATACTGACATACCTGGAGATTTGATCAGTTTGGTGACTCTCCAGAGAGCTGTAGAGGAGTGACGAAGCAGAGCCATATGCAAATTGGTAATTATGAGTGATGAGTACAGCAGGCATGGCTTTAGCAGGGTGGGAAGTTGTCCTGCCCTTTTCTCCCAAGATTTCCAAATTTTAACAACATGGCTGGTGTACTCATGGTTTAAATTTCACAACAGTTTACATTTCTTTAGAGAACAGGTGAGTCAATGGAGCTGGCTCAGTGCAGACATGACAATTGAATTTGTGGGTATAATTTCAGAACAGTTTCTTTATTCCTTCTTTTTCGGTTTTCCCTTTCATTGGTTCCTTAGTCCTAATAATTCTGCATTTGCCTTATTTTTCATATCCTATCTAGTCACTTCTTTATAATTCAACTTTCTAAATCCTAGCCTTAGTTGATTGTTATCTCTGACTTCTTTGTCTTCAGTCCAGTTATCCAAGAATCTTTCGCAAGTAAGCTTAGCATCTAAATTTTACACTGAACAGTCCTCTATATTGCTATAAAGCCTCTTTGTTTTTTTTTTTTATTTTGTTAAAGAAAAGTCCTAAATTCAATTACATTATTCTTAAGAAAATGCCATTCTGATTCTTGTTTAGACTCATAGTGGAAACACTGTACACTTCCATTACACTGTATGTCAGGTAATTTCCACTTATAATTCTGTAACTTCACACTTCTTTCCATATTTCAGCAAATATTATAACTATAAAAAGATAATTATCTTTGGTTTTGGTTTATAGTCATCAATGCCTTAAAAATCACTCATAAGAATCAAGGTAGGAACTATTTAGGGCAGGGATAAATTTATAGATGGAATTGTTTCCCTAAAGATGGTAGATGACATTTTCACCAGAACTTTTGTTTTGATGTCTCTAAATATCTTGATAAGAACATGTCAACATTAGTCTTAGTACTATGAAATGTTCACATGAATGCATAAATGCACATGATTTTAATTATGTTGGTATAAACTTTTACTAATCATTTTTCTCCAACTAATGTCAAATAATTTTTATTTTAGGCTGAGGCTCATTTGGATTTCAACCAAGTGGTGCTTGGGATATTTTATTCTCTGTGTATTATTCAAATCATTTCTTGTCAGTGAACAGCAGTTCTGGTGATCTAACAGGGGCCTTCACCATTCAGTACATGTGTACTAGTATTTCAAATCTTCCATAAAGGGCAAGTACAGACAAGTTAGTCAAAACATCTTTGGGCTTAATATAAGTTGAAAGTAAAAAATAGGAGGGTAGACTAATTCAGAGTCAAACAGTATAACAAGGATTCCAGAATATACATTTTCAGATGCAATAGAGTTTTCTGGACTAAAATTTGAATGCTCTCTTGCTTGAACAACATTATTATATAAAAGTGAACAAATATGGGGCAATAATAGCATAGAGATTAAAGCATTTCCTTGCATACAGCCAACCTGCATTCAATTCCTGCCATCTGTATTGTTCCCAGAGACTACCAGGTGCGATATATGAGCCCAAAGCCAAGAGTAATGCATGAGTGCTACTGGGTGTGGCCCCAAAACCAAAAAATAAATAACAATAAAAAGGTGAAAGAATATGGGGCTTGAGAGATGATGGTACTGTATGTAAGACTCTTGCCTTTTACAGAGATGTTCCAGGTTTAATCCCTGGCATGGAATATGGTTACTAAGGTTGCCAAGAGTGTTCCTAAAATGCAGAGTCAGGAGTAAAACCTAAGCATTACCGGGTAACCAGGTGTGGTAAAAAAAAGAAATGTTAGATTTCTTCAAGAAGCCATAGAAAAGGGAAATATGGAAACCTATAGATGGACAAGGGCAATAAATAAAAATAATATCCAGATAGACAATCTGAGACATCAAAGTTCAAGAAGAAGATGGACATTTCAAAATTAATATCTCCTTTTATTCGCCCTATTTATAGAGAGTGCATCAATATTGACAATTTAATTAGGTTAACTGAATTCATTTAAATTCAGTTAACTGAATGTTTTTCAAAAGGTTATTTTTTTAAACTATCGATCAGGACTCTAATAGTTAATAAATACAAATTTCTTTACTCACAGAAGTTAATTCAGGTTAGGTGAGCCTCTTACAGTTTAACTTTAGAAATTGGTATTAGTAAAAGCATTTAGATGTTAATAATAGGTTCGTTTATATTGACAAAGGCATTTCCTTTTACATGTATATAACAAACTGTATTGCTTTATTTTATTTCATTAGTTTTCAAAATTTGTCCTGCCCTGCAAAATTAATTTAATAGCTCCTATCAAATGCTGATTGATACGAGACTAACTTGATTGCCTGAGTTTTGATACTTTAAAAGTAAACATGCTTTATAGTCTAGGTTCCATGAAAACTATAGTATTATTATTCCTGACTTTGAACTGATACATTTCATTTAAAATCCATAGGTTCTTCATTAATTCACTCTTCGTCTTTATAAACTTAATTCCTTCCTCAAAATAAATGCTTCTGTGAACTATATTTTTCTCTCCTTTTCTCTAATTCATATGCTGAAGCACTAATCCATCATAATACTATATTGAGAGATAATTGGAGAAGTAATTAAAGATAAATAAGCTATAATAGTATCAAAATCTGATAGATACTGATATATCGATCTCTTACAAGAAGATGAACAATAGAAATCTATCCTTTCTCTAAACACATATATATGTATAGTAAATATACACACACATACTGACACTGAGCAAAGTCCACCTAAACTGATAGTGATTTTATCTTCAAATTAAAAGGCAAGTCATCACCATAACATTACCATGTTTTAATCTTAATAATATACTTATAGATTCCAGATCTGTGAGGAAATCGATTTCTATTTTTTAAACTATCAAACTAAGGCAGGTGCTTCTTTGAATGATCACAAAGATTAAGTTAAATCTCTTTGTCCGCATAAATTCTCACTAAAAATGAGTTTTCCTTATATTTCTGTCACAGACAAAGTTCTGTTAACACCACACACACCATACTCAAATGTCATTATTTGTATATGATTTTATTAGAATATAAATTTCTTGAAAATAGATATAAGTCTAAAGATAATAGCAAATTGGGGTACCTTAAAATAAATATAGTATAGTTCAACAGGGTAATTAAAATGTATTGTTAACAATGTATAGGGTATACCATATTACTTACCTTAATAAGTAAAAATAAAAGGTTTTGCAAATTAAAAAAGGATCTTGCATGGCTCAAAGGTTGTTCTGTAAAAAAAACATAGATCTATGATTTTGGCAACATATTAATAACCAAATAAAATTTTATTCTATCATTAGATCATAAACTTCATTTAATTCTGCTATGCTATTAACCTTTTAAAATGTTATTCCAGAAAATTGAGTATCCACCATTGAATAGAATCTTTATTATTATTTCTGTGTTTTCTACAACCTTTGCACCTTAAATATCTATAGTTTCTTTGTCTCGTCCTAACCATATTATCATCTACATTATTAGAGCTGACAACTTGATTAAAATAATGTAATGTTATAATATTGAGTGCCTCTATATTTAATTATTTAAAAATACTTTTCTTAACATAATAATTATAAAATAGTTAACACATAAATGTAATTAGTTAAAAAATGTCGGTTCTTTATAATTTTAAAAACTACAGCCTGACTCTTCACAGTATTTATTGCTGTTAGATAACAAGCTGTTTTAGTAAGTCACTTAAATTCACAGAATTTACATTATTAGGTATAAAATTGTTTGTCCAGATCAGTCTTTAATTATATTTCCCACACATAGTAGGCCTCTGTAAGTGACATATGATATTAATTTCTTAAGCTATGCATAACAAAGAACAAAACATTAGGCTCCTTCAATAATACATATTTTGTTGATTTAGACAATGAGTAGAAATAGAAATACATTAATAAAATAATGATTCATATTTATTCCTCAGTGAAGTTAGCATTTCTAAGAAAAAAAGCATGCTATTGTAAGGATAAAAAGGAGCTTATAGCTGAAGTTTTAAATAATTATTTAAAAATGCTTCATTTTACTTTGGTAAACTATTCTTTGCATATAGCCCTATTTATGAGTTTTGTTTCATGCAACTTCAGAAAACTAGATTTGCTATAAAAAAAAGTAAGTTAAAATGGTATTATAAGAATCTATGATATTGTTTTTAACATATTTCCTGATCATTGGTTTTTTTATTTTATTTCTAGGCAGTCTGTTTGTTTAATAAAAGGTCTTAACATTAAGATTTTTTTCACTTCAAAATTCTAATCAAGGAACCAAGGAAATAAGAAAATAGAGGTCAAAGGTACTAACCAGTTAAACTAGTCTCTTCTCAATTCTGGCACTTTTTCTTTTTCAGACTCTGGAAACAAGGGTTTTCTTCATTTTAAAAACAATTTTCCTGTTTATTTGTATTTTTAATTTGAGCCCAATGAATTACAATACTTTCATTTTTGGACCACATCCAGCTGTGCTCAGGGGTTACTCCACTATGCACTCAAGAATTACTCCTGGTGATGCTTGGGGGAACCATTTGAAATAATGGGGATCAAACCAGGCCAGCAGCATACAACAGAAATACTCTACCCACTATATTATTGCTCTATTCCTTAAAAAAAAGGATTTGGAGCCAGAGTGGTGTTGCAGGCAGTAGGGTATTTGCCTTGCACGTACTCAACTAGGACAGAGCAGTTCAATTTCCCCACATCCCATATGGTCCCCCAAACCAGGGGTGATTTCTGAGTGCATAGCCAGGAATAGTAACCCCTGAGCATTATCAGGTGTGGCCCCAAAACCAAAAACAACCAACCAAACAACCAACCAAACAAACAAACAAAAAAAGACAACAGGGGTTTTATGGAGGGAAAAAATAAGCGCAAAAGTACTTAACTGTCCAATCAAATAAATTCATTGTATTTGAATATTATATAAGAAAAGTTCGGGGCCGGGCGGTGGCGCTGAAGGTAAGGTGCCTGCACTAACCTAGACGGACTGCAGTTCGATCCCCCGGTTCCCCATATGGTCCCCCGTGCCTGCCAGGAGCGACTTCTGAGCGCATAGCCAGGCGTAACCCCTGAGCGTCACCGGGTGTGGCCCAAAAACCAAAAAAAAAAAGAAAAGAAAAAGAAAAGTTCAATTGCATAGTTACTCTCTTTTATTTTGTATTTAAACATTTAGAATCACTTCAATATTCCATTAATTGATAATGAAGGTAAGCCTACTTAGCCTCTATCCTCCTATGGAAAGCAGTGTAACAGCAAATTTTCACTATCCACGAATCCTGTAACTCATCCCATGGAAAACCACACTTAATCTCTCCCAATTAGAATGCATTTTAATTTTTGATTATTCAAAAATTTTCACACCGCTTTGCTCATTCAGTCATCAGTGCATACTTTTGCATTTCTACTAGAAATTTGCTATGTTTAGCATATCAAGTGATATAACAGTTCCCACTTAAATGATCCTTAAAGATTGGCAACTAATTGTTCAGTATGCCAAGAATTTAATCCTTACAACTAACTTAAGGGTGAGTGTCACTAGCATCACTGTACAGATAGAGAGACAACAAAAATTAACCTGAAACAAATAAAGTTTAAGTGTTAAGTCTAAGATTACAGTTGTAGATTATAGAATTTATGTTCCCATTTAAAGGAGTTCTGATTAGTTTTACACTGTATTAATTTTCTGCTTTTTTTGTTATTTTAAATACATAAGCATTAACTGTACTCGTGTTTTACAAACATTCTCAACACTTCCTTATTTATTATGTTTTTATTTATTATTTGGGGGGATTCTAAAGAACCCAAGGACCATTCTTATTTCAATTCAGTTGACAGTTCAGGATAGGAGGGTCTGGTGTTCAAACTGTCTGTACTAAGGGGAACCAGGAGCCACCCCACTTGCTTAGACTTTATATAAAAAACTTGGCATTATGCTCTCTTGAATGTTAAAATAAAATATTATATTTGATTTGTTTAACAGATATAATAATGTTTTTAGATACTTAGGAATGAAAGTGCCATTTAGGCTTCTGTGCTATAAATGTTTTTATTTCCCACATGCAGCGAGAATAGGTCCACAGGGATAACCCCAGAATGAACCCCATTCTTCAAGCAAGACATGGGGTGAAACAGCTGGAACTAGATATCAAACATGGTTATGAAGAAGTATGGCCTAAAGAAGTGCCAAAAAAGGATGCTTCGTCATTCTAGAATTTGAATAGTGATTTTTAACACACCAGGAAGAAGTGAGTCAATGAGGATGTAAATCAAAAGGGTATGGGAGGAAAAGGAAAAACATAGTCACTTTTATGTAAATTGAAAAATCTCCCTTTGCCAAAAGGAAATTCTGGGAACAATCTCCTTCTGCAAATCAACAAGCTGCAAAGTTTCCATTAGTTTTCATGTTTCTGTCAGGAACAGTTTTCCCAGAGTGGGCAGTGTATGCCTAGAATGATAAAGGATAATGGAAACTCAACTTAGCTTTAAAATCCAGAAAGATGCTTTCTTAAAAAAAATCCATAAAGATGCAGAGAAAGTTTTTCTTTTTTTCTTGATAACTTTTCAAGACTGCCTTATGATATGTATTGTGCTTCAGGACTAAAGTAATATGTTCTCTAGGAACGTTCTAGATTAAAAAATCATAGTTTAGAAGCCAAGAACCCCACATATTTTTTATTTTGTCAATCTATGACAGTATAAATTAATCCCATTCCTTTCCTTTTCAAATAAATTCTTCTCTTATTGCAAAAAATACCATTCTGTGTTTGGGTTAGACTATTTAACATAATAGAGTTTGATGATTAGTGTATTAATACATTTTGAACTATAAAACTGACATTCACATTTTTACATATTACATAATCTCTATTTTAAGAAATGCAATTTGAGAACCTTTACCTCCATGCAATCTTGTGAACGATTGTGATGTTTAAATGAGGTTATTCATGTATTTTAGAAATCTGATCAAATTGGGGAGAGAGAATATCAAGTTTTGCGTCACTCCCAATGGTAGTCTGCCAGTCAGGCTAATGTTCTTCCATACTCAGCCCATTGGTCTGGTCCAATGGTACTGAAATCTAAAAGAGCCTACCCCAGAAATCTTCAGCATCCTCTGAGACTAATCCAGTGCTTCTCAATTATTTTCTGTCATGCCCCCCTAGGAAAAAGAAAGCATTTTTCTTACCCCTCGCACGACTGTAAATAGTATCTTTATTGAAAAAATTTAACCTGCAAAAAAAAATATATATATATATATAAAATAATTTGAGCTGAGTTTTTAATCAGAGGTGATGTCTGGATGAATGTCTACAATGAGCACGTTTTGCAATGCATAGCTTTTCGAAGCGGGGTTGGAAGCAGGACACAGCAACTCTCAGCTCCAGAGACACCCAGCTCCAGAGACACCCAGAGACATAAACACGGGGGCTTAGATTGTTATGACAGTGTTTGCCGAGGTCAAACACGCCCCCCCCACAGGGGTTGTGCCCACTATTTGAGAAGCACTGGCCTAATCTTAGCAAGGACTGGCAGAAACTAGCACATTCATTCCTGAACCTAATCAAACTCCCTAGTCTTGAAAACCTGAAGACTATTTAACAACATTTTTAAAAAAAAATTCTTATTAATGTTTTTCCTCAAATTTCTATACTTTTTCAGGAAATTCTTTTTAAGATTCAATCCAAATCTATCTGGTGCCTGTATTGACTTTTATTAAGCTGCAACAAATAGCAAATAAAGTAATCTAATCAAAATAAATAATCTCACAAATCTGTAGATCAATTTTATGCAATTTAAAACAGATATCTCTATTTCCTTTCTGTCCCCGAGACCCAGGAAAATGCTATAGCCCCATACTTGGAAAAGGAATGTGGGAAACCTTCTCTGACCACAGCTGAAAAAAATTCTCAGATTTTAGAGTCTCATTTGGTTAAATTGAATAATAGGAGATAATCAAGACAGTCTCCTATTTTAAATTCCTTACACTTAATCACAACCACGGAATCATTTTTGCTTTATAAAGCAATATTTCCGGAGACTCTAGATATAGATTTGGATATTTGGAGGAAAGGGAATGTTTATTTATTTTATTTATTTTTATTTTATTATTATATTTTATTTATTATAAAATCATAGCGATTGTATTGCAACAAAACACTAGAAGCAATCTGATTATGTAGTATTCCCAGTAACACTCTGAAATTAAAATAGATCACAACTCCAAATATCTATTATATTTCAGAACCAGAAGTGAACCCAAAATTTGGCACTCATCAAAAAGAACTACAACCAGTGCTGGTGAGAATATTGAGAGAAAAGGGACCCTCACGCATTGCTGGTCAGAATGTTTCAGGTTCAATCTTTCTGAAAGATAAGAAGGACATTCTCAAAAAACTAGGTATTGAGCTCCCAAGGTCCAAAAAGCACAACGTAGAAAAAAACTTCACTCTATAGTTATTGCATCTTTATATACAGTATTCACAATATATAGACCATCCAATACCCATGAGCAGATACTGAATAATAAATTATTGTACATATACACGGTGGAATACTATTTAGTCATAAGCAAAGGTAGTCATGCAATTGGTCACAACATAAATAAATCTAGAGAGTATCATGTTGAGTGAAATAAATCAGAAGTAAAGGAACATACTCAGAATTGCCTTTCTTATATGTGAGATACAAATACATTTTGCAGTGGAATATCAAGTGCCCAATGGCAATAGAAATAAAGAACTGGTCTTTGGTATGAAGCTTGCCATAGTGACAGGGGTAAGGTGGGATATAAGTTAGAAAAGGGACAATGGAGGAGAGGAACAGTGCCTGGTACAGAGGCATGTTAGAGGAGGGGGACTTGAGAACATCAGTAGAATGTAGTATACACTTGGAAAGGGGTGGGTGTTGGAACAATGTATGTCTGAAACTCAATCACAAACAACTTTGTAAGGATGGAAGAAAAGAAAAAGAGAGAGAAGAAAGAAAAGGAAGAAAAGAAACAGAAAGACATAAAGAAAGAAAAGAAAAAAGAAAGGAAGAAAGAAAAAGAAATAGGGAAAGAGAAAGAAAGTAGGAAACAAATAAAGAAAAAAGAAAAAGAAAGGGAAAGAGAAAGAAACTGAAAAATAAAGTAGGAAACAAAAAGAAGAAAGAAAAAGAAAGAAGAAAGAAAAGAAAGAAGTAAAGAAAGGAAAGAAAGGAGGGAGGAAGAAAGGAAGAAATAAGGAAAGGATGGAAGAAAAGGAAGAAAGAAAGATGAATGGAGGGAGGAGAATAAGGAAGAAGGGAGGAAGAATAGAGGGAGGGCAGAAAGAAAGAAAGGAGGGAGGGAGGGCAGGAAGCAAGAAAAATAAAAAAGAAAAATAAGAAAGAAAAGAAAGACAGAAGACTGAAAGAATATAAGAAAGAATTAAAGAAAGAAAGAAAAGAAAGAAGTAAGAAAAGAAAAAGACAAAGACAGAATAAAGAAGGAAAGCAGAAAAGATGGAGAGGAAGGAGGAAGGAAGGTAGGAAGGTGGGAAGGAAGGAAGGAAGGAAGGTAGGAAGGAAAAGGAAGGCAGGAAAGAAGGAAAAGGAAGGAAGGAAGGAAAAGGAAGGAAGGGAGGGAGGAAGGAAGGAAGGAAAAGGAAGGGAGGAAGGAAGTTGGGAGGGAGGGGAAGGTGGGAGGGAGGGAAGACTGGAGGAAAAGGGGAAGTAAATACATAGCCTCGTTGTTTTTTTTTAATATTTTGCCTTTAAGTTTATTGAATATTTCTGACACATATCTAATGCCTCATTTCTTTTTAATCTTAGTGGCATTTCTAACTCTTAGCTTACACACTCTGATGTGCCTTTCCCTGCCTCAGCTATTTGCTTATATGATACTATCTTAGCATCATGATTAGACTTAACTTCAGTGTTCTTCCCTTGATGTTTGACATTTATGAAAACTACCCCTGGTTTCTTCTAGATCGGCACTTCGGTTTTTAAATAAACAATCACCATTCATTAATTATACATTACAGATCTTGGGCCAACTCTCAGAATGTTCAGTCATTTAAGTTAACTAGACTACATCTAAGCATTTAAATTACATACAATTATTTAATAAATATTAAAGTATTTCTTTTGACTGTAACCTTTGAATTTTGCATGGTCAATCCTGAATTTAATCAGCTTGTATTTTTGAAAGGTGTCATGCTCAGCCATGCTCACGGGGTTACTACTGGCTTTGAGCTCAGAAATTACTCCTGACAGGGCGAGTACCTTTATAGGATGTCAAGGATCAAACTGTAGTTGGCTGTGTAAAAGGCAAATGCCCTGGCTCCATTCATCAGTTTGTAGACAAAGACTTTTACATCCATATTCTTGCAAATCATTGATTTAAATCAAGTTTAAAACCAATTCATTAATTTTTGAGCATTTAGTTAAAATTTATTCTTGCTATATATTGTAGTTAATGATGGTTTTATGGAGAAACATTCCTCTTGTTCCTGATTAGAATTTTTTAATATAATTTTTATTTTGATCATAGTGGCTTACATATTCTTGACAATAATATTATAGGTACATATTTACATAAAATCAGTGGGGTTCCCATCATCAATTTGTCCTCCCTACGCCTCTGTGTTCATCCTACCTCCCATATCCTCCTCCCTCACCCCCTCCCCGCCCCGGGCTGCTAGAATATGTGGTCCCCTCTGTACCTAGTTTGCTACTTTGCAGTCTTGGTCTTGGTGCCTCCCTTATTTCCCCCTCTAACTGGGAGGCAGGACTAGATATTTCATGTTATGTGGTTTTGTTTGAAGAAGAGAAAAGTAGTAAACTGGGGTAAAAGTCTAATATGCCGAAAATGGGCGAAATCCTTCTAGAGGCTCTCGTCATAGGTTTGAGAGACGAAGGAGAAAAAGAAGGTGAAACACCCCAACAGTACAAAAAGAAGTGTCAAATATCCCGCGAGCACTCCAGCGATAACTATAGGCACCACAAAAAAAAAGCCATGGTCTTGAGTTAAAAAAACATGGCAGAGCACATAAAGAAAGAAAAGAAAAAAAGAAAAAAACATAAATATATATGGGGACAACAACTTCAATAACCACTCCAAAATAAAGAAATCAACAAAAAGTAGATAGGTAAATAAAAATAAGAAAAAATAATAATAAAAATGAAGATAAAAAATAATATATTAAAAATAGAAAAATGTTTTGTGCTTTTTGCCTTTTTTTCCCTCCTGCACTGGCACAGTAAATATTGGGGTCATTCGAAAAGGAATTTACTTGGCCTAAGCGTTGTGGGGTTTCTCCACCTTTGGAGTATATTGTCATGGGATTAGCTATAGTCTCCGTTCAGGTTCATTTACTCTCCCGGTGGTTCTTTTGTGGTGTTTGGAAGACTTTTACTCCGTCCTGGGTGATGAAATCAGACCTCTGTATCTAGAGATCTCAGTATCTGCACAGGTCCAGGAGTGGGACTTATGATGAAGTCTTTCTTTGTGGTTCTAGAAGTTCTGTTCCCTCAGTGTCATTTTAATCCATCTTCAGGGATTGGTGGTCTTGGTCTTTGCATGATCCTAGGATGGAACCTAGGACAGCGGCTTTCATTGTGTTTCCAGAAGCCCCATTTCGTTGGAATTGTCTCTGCCAGACCTTTGGAGCTGGGGATCATGGTTGTTGTGCAGGCCTAATTAGAATTTTATAATTTAATTTGGCTTCATTTTTTCTACCTATCTAGTCAGATATTTTGGTAAATTTCAGTTATTCACACAGAGTCAAGGAACCAAATTCTTCTCTTGATACTAATTCCATTAATAGATTGTTTCTTAAATATAGATTCTGTGCTTTCTGACACTTAACTTAGCAAAATAAATTATTATTATATGGCTGATTAATATATGTAGACAAACCCTAAGATCTCTATTTTTTGAACTTTCTAAGCAATAGAATAGCTTAGTACATATAGCAGAGTACTTGCAGGCTAATGCTGCTTAATAATGTATTTGCTTGCTAACTGACTAGTTTCTTTTTTGTTTTTGTTTGTTTGTTTG
>PVKC010041797.1:0-12084 GCA_004027635.1 Crocidura indochinensis
AAGAATTACAAGAATTACTACCAGGAGTAATTTCTGAGTACAGAGTCATGAGTAGCCCCTGAGCATCCCTGGGTATGACCCAAAAATAAACAAATAAGCACTTTCAATAATTGTGATATCTAATAATGATGTTATTAAAATTGACTGAGGAGTTACTGAGTTGGCTGGTGCTAATTGAGTGAGCTTCTGTTTTATTGCTTTTATTCCATTGAGCATGGTGATCTTCTATACAACTTTCCTGTCAAATTTGTTGTGCTCCTACAGAACTACCAGTTTGGATGTGTCACTTCAGAAACTGTGAAACTAGAATCACTTGGTGACTTGGAAGCTTGAAGAAATTCACTTACAACAATGGATATCTATGCTGCAGATGTTTGGCATGGGTGGGCTGCTGAATCTTCTGTCAGAACGAAGGAGAATCTGCCAGCCTTCATTCCATTAAGGACCTAGAGGTCACTTTAACTGGGAGATTCAGTAGCATGGTGCTCTTTTCAAAATTAGTTTTAATATAAAACATTCTCAAATGGCTGGGCTCTTATGGTCTGACTGTTAGGTCTCTCACATAGCCAGAGCACATGTCTATAAAAAAGGAGGAGAAGTGGCACCAGGGCAGCTTGGTCACCTGCAGAGGAAAAACTGTTGGAACAATCACATGGCCACGAAAGAAATTATAAGGAAATCATACCTTTTAAAAGCCTCTCTTCCTTTCAAAAGCTTTTTCACTGACTGAGCTGTGAGACTATACTCTGTAGCCCAATGCAGCCATCATGGACACAATCCTAGGCTGGAACTCATCCTAGGAATGGATCTGCAGTGACATATCTGCAGCCCTGACAAAATTCTCTGGAACACCAGAAGATGTGAATAATAATTAAAGGGCCCTTTGGACAATAACTTTCTGTCTGAGGAATCATATACTCAAATAATCTAATTGGTAAAACCTCTTCCTTCTCTTATAGTCAGAATTCCATTTTCTTTAGCATATATTCTCACCACTCAACAAATGATGGATTGAGGGAATTAATTCATGGTTGACTGCTCCTCACAGAGGTACTTACACACAATTTAGGATTTCTTGCATCTTTTATTTTCTTTCTAACAATGCAATGTGTTCTTTGAATATATATGTAAAACACATTGATATTAAGAAACAAACTAATAAATAGGATGACACATCCAAAGTCAGAGTTAATATCTAGCATGTACTATAATCATTTTAAAAATTAGTGCAATGGAACTGGCATCAGGTTGAGGCCACCAAACTGCCTTCACTCACTGTCTGTCCCCACAAAGGCAAAGCTAAACTAGAAGACTCAAGGTCACAGGACAAGGTGAATAGCAGCAATTGGATATAACATGAACTACATCTCTAAACAAGAATATGTATTGAGGAAAAGCATGTATGTATCTCATGAGACCTTCTGAGTGCTAAGAGAAAGGGTCCTATCAGAGTCAGGTCAGAATTATTTTCTTTTGCTGTTATTGTTGTTCTTTTTTTTCTTGCATTTTTTTACTTTATTTAAAGAACATGTATCATGTAGTTGACATAATTGACCTAATATATTTGTTTCCAGATAAGAGAAAAAATATTTTAAAATATAATATTAGAAAGAAAAAGGAAAATAATAAAGAAACTTAAAAAAAGTATAGCAACAAGCAAATTTGTGAAAATTATTGTTTTTCCAATGAGGTCATTAAGTCCTTGGCAGATGGTTTAGTAAGCTCTTGTTCCTAGCTGACCATTCTGTTACATTTCTGAACATTCAGTGGCTTGAGCTATACATTGGCATCTAAACTGGTGTGCTCCTATGGGGATGACAGTATTAAACAAATGAAGTCCAGAACTTTAAAGCACTATGTACTGATACTGAAGCTTTTATGATGCATAGTTATAGCTACTGGATTTCCTGGAAGTATCCAAATGCAGGAGTGGGGAGAAGTGCCTGCACTCACTTCAGTAAAGTCCTGGTGGTATCAGTTCAAATACCAGGATACCTGGACTTTGGTCAGATTAATGTCTCTGCAGAGAATTGTAGGAGTGGTGAAATAGGCAAAGTGGTGCTTTGGATGATGGATGCAGTAGGCATGATTTTGGCAGGAGGTGAGAGGTTGGCCTGCCCTTCCCTTTAGATGATCAGGTTTCAGTTATATATGGCTAGTGTATCCATGATTTTTTTAACTTGGTTTATATCTCTTTTAAGAATAAGTGAGTCTATGTAGCTGTTCGGGTTCAGACATAACAACTGCATTTGTTCAGAATGTATTTTTTTAAGTCAGCCATTCAAGCATACTCTGAACTCTTTAAGCAGACATTAGCATTTAAAACTGATGTGAAAGTGAAGAAAATCTGCCGGCTTGGAGGCAGAAGTATGATGATGGCATGTTTGTCCTTGACATGAGGTTCAGAACAATTGCCATACTTTTCTAAGTCCTCACTGAAACAAAGAATTCTGCTGCACAAAATATTTGTGACGACTAAAGAAACTAGTCCATACAAATTAGCACGTTGTTATTAGAATGAGTAAACCATAAACATATATGAACTCTTATCATTAGGGCCAAGAATGGCTTCTATGCGAATCTACCATTTTCCAGATTCTGGAACAAACAAGATGTTCACAGATGCTCTGGGGGAAAAAAAAAAACAGAATAAAAAATTTACTAGTCAGTTAAAGGAAGAGAACAAAATTGAGAAGTGTCTACTTGTCTGAAACTTTAAAAGGTTAGAGTATTTGTAAATGAATAACACATAGAAGAACAAAATGTCTCTAATAGTTTTGGGAATGATGAGCTAAACAAATAAAACATTCATCAAGTTCAAAAAGCTTTGAAGATGAACTTTTGTCAAGAACTTTGGCATAAAGCTGAAACAGAAGGGAAATGTCCAAGATGGCCCTAAAACCATCTCCAAATTCTAAAGGAAAAGTAGCCAGGTGCCAGATTCTGCTGAGATAAAGCAATAAAATCAACCAAGAAGCTCAAGGTGCTGGGAAATCTCAGAGAAAGCATGAAGAATCCAGTGAGAATGGGCATGCATGGCAAACATTGAAATTTGCTTCCATCTCTCCAGTGGAGCAATTTTGAAGGGAATAACAGTTAAGGATTTTAAAAGAGTATTGAGGGAGGGAGCCACATCGGTTGGTGCTCGGGGACTACTCCTCAACATACATTTCTGGAGCTGTAGCCAGGTCTCCTGCATTGCTATCTTGGTTGTCTCCTTTGAGTTTTTGTTTTTGTTTTTGGGTCACACCCAGCAGTGCTCAGGGGATACTCCTGGAATCGCTTCTAGCAGGCTCAGGGGGCCATGTGGGATGCTGGGATTTGAACATTCGAATTCTGCATGCAAGGCAAATGCTTTATCTCCATGCTATCTCTCCGGCCCCTCCTTTGAGTTTTTTATACAGCATAATTGACAGGATTTTTTTATGTAACTCCCACCCTGTACTCACCACCTAAGGCAGACATAATGAACATATTTTTGTATAAATAATTAATAAAATATTTGCTACATATATACTATATTAAATATTTGATACATATCTACACTGTAATACACATACTTACAATAAGTTCATTAACTTATCCCACATATTTTTTTGTTTTCCCCATGGGAATAGTTTAGATTTTTAATATATTTTAATTTAAATATATATTAAATCAAATCAAAACAACTATAGACTTTTCAATATAGTTTGAAAACTAAGCCCTACTTTCTAAGAGAATCCTCTTGTTCACTCTAGTACTCAAGCAACTTCTCTGATAATATCCAAAATGGAAAATTTTAGTTTTCAGATGTGTGGCACGACGATTAAACCTCTTCCGCCTCACCTCAAGTCTTAACTATCTTTAATTATCCTGTGTGGAAAACCTGAAACACTCACTAGCCTCTGAGATAGGCAAAAGGAAAGCACTTTGGCCCACAGACCATCTGCTTCACTTCTCAGGAAAATACTCATGCACCAAACATGACCAAAGCCTACTCTATAGATCTTAGCATGATCAGAACCCATTCTAAATCCCACCTGCAAGCTCTCAGAGCAGGAAACTGGACCACCCAAAGCCATCTCCTTAAAAGCAGGCTCACTGCTTGAGGTCTGGAAAGGCAGCGACAATAACAACTTTATTGCATTAATTAGATGACAAAATGACTGTTTTATAGGGGCCAATTCTCATTGACTGGGTTTCAATATTAGCCTCACTCTATTCAATAAAACTGCATTGAGCACTAAATAGCACCATACCATCCCATAAATAGATATCAAATAGCCTCAATTTCTTTGAAAAGTAGGTTAGGAATTTATAAGAAAAGGATGTGGGAAGGTGCATTTCCTATCGAGTATTCCTAGGACCTTCTTTGTGATATCCCCTAATGCCTCTACGACAGTGTTGAGTGTGCATGCCCCTTACACTAAGCAAATCTCAGACATTTGCTCAACCCTCAAGGTTGATATGCTAAGTGGGAGAATACCGATGTGCAGAAAAGGTAACACCCCAACTTTTTCCAGGTGATGCCTGTAAGAGTCTAAAGAGCCTTTTCTTCACAAAGAAACCGTCCTCTTAGAGAAGGAGCCAGGCTGCCGATTAAGACATTTCGCAAGCATTTGCTAACCTACTTACAGACATCATTGCTCCCTTGGGTCTTAGGACTCCTCCACCTTCCTGAACGGAGTAGCTGAATAGGTAAATGGGTTATATCAGGCCAGGAAATCAATGTGTATACTGTGTTCTCAGCCACAGATGAGCATGTCGAAGCCATTTTATTATAGCTCTAGGAGCTGTATTGATCCAGCTGTAACTACTCAGAGGTGGCCGGCAATCCAATGAGGACGCATCCTTCTGTCCATCCAGCCTCCTCCTCCCCCCCTAGTCGTGCTTAGAGAGTAAGTGTTTGCAGATTGGATTAATTTAATGTTGGCCTAATCAAAACTGACTGCGCTGGAACTTAAATGCTATTAATTACTAAGAGAATCCAGAACTAATCCTCGAACACAGGGAGGCCGAGAGGAACAGCCGCCGTGCGGAGAAGGGGGCACTCGGCGGAAACCCTGTTTGTCATTCTTTCCAGATGCTCCTACTGCTTCCTTTTCCCCTCCTACAACCACCATTCACTCAGACACTCTCCCACTCCACCCTTCTAGAAAGAACTTGCTGCTTGGGTTGTTCAACCTTATGTTACAACCACAAGGCAGTATGCTGGCTTCCCAGACCCACAACCTCTAAGGCCTGACAGTGTTCACTGTGCTCTCACCAGGCCTTTGGTCCCACTCCTATCATTCTAGATAATAAGTATAGGAGAAATCCCAGAGTCCATCAATGCCAAGGGTTATGTCATAGCAACCTATGACAACCCCATCACCTTCCTCCATACCTGATACAGTGAAAATCTACTGATTTTACTGAATATGGGAAGAGGCAATGATCTTGGCCAGAGGCTCTATTTTTTCAAAACCCTCTGCTAAGTTGACACCTTCCTATAGAAAAGAAACAGCAAGAAGTTAACTTTTCCTAGATTTTAATCAAATTACATGAGTCCCAGTCCCTGCCCCTCCCTTTATTTATTTACATTATTTGGTTTTTGGGCCACACGCAGTGATGCTCAGGGATTACTCTTAGATATGCACTCATATCTTTGGGGGACCATATGGGACACTGGAGATTGAACCAGGCCCATTTGTACCAGGATTGTACCAGGATCCAGGTCCTATTTTGCTAAAGAGTTAAACACTACCACTAAAGCAATACAAGTTACCTCTGCCTTCAAATCTTTATTCTACCATTTTGCTAAGCAGCCACTAAGTTCTACCCAACTCCACACAGCTAGGCTGTGGCTAGAATGAATCAAGAGGGATGCTGCTCAGACCCGAATTAAGTGCTTCCCCTGGAAATGCCAGCTTTTCACAAAAGTTCAGTGCATCTGCATTTGGCCACCAGTGCATGCTATGTGTTCTAAGCATCATTCTATTGGCAGTGCACCACATAACTACTGTGTGAATTTCCATTCCCCTTTCAGTGGAACCCTCTAGACTGAGCCCTGAATCAGGGTTTGACAAGGGAATCTTTTTATAAGGTATGGCCTATTAGTCTGTCACATCATGCCAGTGGGCTTGAAGCAATTACCACAGGGCTCACAGAACCAATGCCTCTGGTGGCAGGAAGGTCACGTAAATGGCAAGAGCCAACAGGCTGTAGTTTAGGGTGGAACAGTGAAACTCATGACAAATGAAGGCGCACCTGCCCTTCAGGAGGGCTGCTCTTGCTTATTTCTTACTGCTTGCCTACAGGCCCAGTCCAAACAAATCCTCCTTCCATGTGATATCACTCAAAAGGAAAATAAATGCTGGTCACCTACTCAGTTCTTAGAAACCTGTGCAGGTAACTCAAATAAGGTCTTAAATGTCAAGAATAGCATTTTACCAATGTCAGTTGTTGTTACATAAGATAATGCCATTGGAAGAAGTCAAGGGAAGAGTACATAGGGATTCTTAATGTAGTTTCAACTGCTTTTTTGTGATCATTATATTATTTCAAGATTAAATATGCATTAAATACATATGGCATACTAGCCAAATTCCATAACATGAGCCATGAGCCACACATAGTTCACATCTTGAAGCGTGTTGATATCCTTGTTCAATTCTACATAAGTTAATGCCTGGCCTGTCTCACCAGGACACAGGTCTATGAACTGATATATGAATCTGTTTCTTCAATCTGTTGACCCCTGGATGGAGCTGCCCCCTGGACTGTACACCTTTTAGAGTGAGATTGCAGAAGTCCTACCCATGAATCCTTTGGCATGTTTCTGAAATCAAATCACCACGCCACAATACTGCAAAACACCTACTCATTCATATGCATTTTGCACAAATATTTCTTGTTTGATGAATAGAGCACCAGACTTACAATTCAGCCACAGTGTGGTAAATTACTCTGGCCAGATTAACTGTATAAAGAACACGTCTCCAAACAATGATTTCACTTCAAGCTAAGGAGGAACAAGTGCCCTTTCTTTCATTTCTAAATTACATTTTCAATCATAAATATTGAAAATTATGTTTCTGATCATTGCTGTCACCTAGTGAGTAGTGGCACATGCACCCCACAGACACAGGGGTTTTTACAAAAGGAAAGCAAAGGCCATTAGAACACCCAAACCACTTTGAGTTTTTAAAGGGCCTGTTCCCCCAACCCACAGATTATAAAAAGATGGCGCCCTTTGGAGCTCAGCAGGTAGACACGGGGTCCTGCTTGCACAGTGGTTATTAACCATGTGAAATTATTGCTCCAGGTGCATTTTACAACCTCTTATATATGAGCTGTGTCAAGTGCTCACAGGTAGGCATGGTAGAGCCATGACTCCAGAGAGATGGCAGGAAAACAACCTACCTTCTACTGGTATACCCCTAAAGCAGTTGAGCTGTAAGCAAAGAAATTTTTTGTTAACAAGCTTGTTTTACTGTCAAATAATAGCAATATCCCTGGCTATTGGATAGAGAGTCATAAAAGAAAGGAGAGGAAGTTCTGGGAATTGACTAGGAGACCAACAGGGAAGTTTCTAACCTGGATTCTGATTCTCACCAAGAGAAAAAAGAATGAAAGTGCTTTGCATAGAAATACAGGACTAGGAAACAGAGCTGGGACCAAGGAATTTGCTTTTTTTGCAGGAATTCAGGTACTTCATGAAACTGACCTCAATAATAGTATATTAGTCCATACTATATCACCTCAAAGATTCTTCTATCTTTGGCAATGTGTATTAAAAGTATGGTCAACATACACAGGCATGAAGATGACCCCCAAAAGCCTACATTATAGACCAAAGATCAATCACTAAAAATGTAACAGTTATATTAAAATAGTAATAATATTTTTAACCTTCAAGACATGCACCCAGGGTGTCTCTAGGTATAACTAACATCAGGTTGAACTCTTCTCTTCATTCTGCCAAGTGAATGGATAAGCCAGTTATAATTTGCATTCTCTCCACCCCCCTTACTAGAATCAAGGATACTCTGGCCTTGCTTATGCTGAATTGGACCATAGGAAATGAAGGCTAAAAAAGCAACAATGCAAAAGTTGTGCATGGACTATTTCACACCATAAAATATAGAGAGATTTATTTTAGGAATTGAATTATTCCATGTAATTTTGCAAACTCAAAATCTACAGAGTGGACCAGTCCACTGTGATAAAGCAATGTCTTTCAAGTTCAAAGACTGTCTACTGGCAGAATTATCTCTTGCTTTGAGAGGTCACTCTTTACTCCCAATTGATTAAAGGAAGCCCAATCACATTAATGGGCATGGTCTCATGCCCTTCACTACTTTCCTCAGAGTCCACTCATGTAAGTGTTGATTCCACTCTAAGCCACCCACAAAGAAATATCAGAATAGTCTTTATCTTGGAACTGTGGCCCAACTAAATGAAATCATAAAATTACCGTAGTTATTCTAACCCCCTTCCTTATCAATGTGTCTTGAGGTCACTACTAGACAACTTACATTCCAATTTTGTGACTAGGTCAACCTCTGGGAAAACTTACAGTCAATGGTTTTTAACGGACTTTTATTTTAGATCAGTGTTTCTCAATCTTTTTTTCAACCAACGCCCTCTTCTGACCCTGTCTCATTCCTTTACACCTCCCATCTCACTGGTTGGCCCCATTGTCTCACACAATGGTCTCCTATTTATAGGATTTTCACCTATAACTCCCTTCAGGTAGCTATTGGAATTCATTGGCTCCAAGTTGAGAAATGCTGATTTAGCTTGTAAGACTAATTCTATGCATTCTCAATCCTCTTTTTTTATTTTGATTTTATTTCATTGAAACCTTTGTAATATACAAAGTTCTTGATAGTTGAATTTCAGATACACAGTGAGTCAGGGCCATTCCTACCACCAGTATTGACCTCCCTACACAAATGAACCTAGACTGCATCCTATACCATCACCCTTTGCCAGTCCTCTTTCAAGATCAGCAGTCCAAGGAGTAACTAAGCTGCTAGCTCAGACACATTCAATTCCTACATGCTGGAGTTAAGTCCCTACAAAGGCATGTACACACTTTGAGGCAGTGTAAACACAGATGCTTCTAAATGGTGCTGTTAGAAAGCACACAATGTTCCTGAAGTAATATATTAATAAGGACATCAATGTCCAGAAAGTCTCTCTCTAGTACTACATGAACCCCACCTTCCAAAAGCAGCCACCTTCTAAACGGGTCATGACCCCTATCCAAAATGCATCCAAGACCCAAGCAGCAATGATCCGTTCTGAAACACCCCTCTCTGAGAGCTTAGCATATCCTCACAAAAGAAAATACATTTTTTTGACATTCCTAAAAATACACCATCCTATCCTAGGTGGCAAGATGAGCCAAGTGAGTCACTGAAGTCATAATCACTGCAAATTGCAGTATTGTTGTCTTTGAATGGGAGTTGCCAGAGGACTCTGTTTCCTTGTCTCCAGCACCCTAGGCAGTCATTTGCAACTTCAGAGATCATCTGAAGTTGAAAATGATCTCTTCCTCTTTGTATTTCATTAGCAGAGACCAGGTTAATAAAAAGTTTAAAAGTTGATTGCCTTGTCCGAGATTTATCTGTGGGGCTGAAGCAGGAATGGCAGCCGACACTCTTGTCTCTCTAGCACACTCTGTCATCCCCCTCTGTGGTCCCCCTAGTCTGCCAATTAAGGACCTCCTAAATGACATTCCGCTGCTGAAGTTATGCACACATAAATCACTGTAATAAGAGAAGATTGTTATGTTAACCTCCGTCATGCAACCGTTTTCCTTTTGTGAGAAATAGAAAGAACATCCCTCCTGTGCCCTGAGGTTGCCCTTCCCTATGGTTTTGTGGGTGGGGATCGGGCTTCTCTAGCATCTAATCACCTCTAGCACCCCACACTCTGCACCTAGCATTAACACTGCCTTAGAGTATAATGAAATAATGGGGAACTGCTTGTCTCCCCAAGAACATTTTTCCATGTCTAACTAAGCACAACCAGAGACACTACTGAACACAGTCTCAAAGGTCAGCCCTTAAGGAGACTGGTTGTGAGAGAAGGAAGATACCAGGACATAGTGGGGGGCTCGACAGCAGCCTCCAACATGGTTAGAGACTCCATGAGAGGAAAGGTTGGGGTGTTGCACTGCTAAATTTTTCTGAGAATCTTCATCTCAGTATATCCTCAGGATAACTCTGTCAACAAACTATTACACCCATCATGAATCTGACCCTGCAATGGCCACCCATAGGTGGTCTTTCCCCTGCCCTGCCCATCCCAGGTGATGGGCTCCAAATCTATCCCCTAGCCCACCCTGAGTCAGAAACAACCCCCAAGAAATAAAATTTTACCACATAGTAAATCTCAGTGGTGCACTCATTACTCATGCCTACATGTTCATTGGAAGCTAACATTAATTGACAGATTTGAAACCTTAAGAGTTTAAGCATAAGTTCAGCAGCTTCTCTCTGCACATGAGGGCCTCTCATTAGCTGATCTTGGATGTAGCCCATAGTCCAGAAATTGGCTTTCTGTGGAAACCAGTCTCCAGTCAAGAGACCTTAGAGATTCTGTCACTCCTTGAGTGCATCTACTTTTGTGGGGCCAGTCCATAGCTTTAAAAGTGTCCTTTAAAAGTATTTCCTCTCCAAACATGGTACTCCAAAGAAATTAAATTTTTCTACAATTGAAATAAAATTGTGTATGTGTTAGGGGTTGGTCAGGAAGAAATAGAACACAATTTACCTGATCACTTACTTCACAATCAGAATGAAATTTCACTCTGGTTCCCTCTGGAGCAATCTGCCTGCTTGGTAGTATGTTCCAAATAACCAATTCTCTGTAACTCTTTGCACCTGAACATGCTGTTTTTTCATTCTCTTATTTCCTGCTATTTTTTTCCTTAAAAATGAAAAGTAATGAAATTACTTCCTCTTCATTCTGCGGTGACCAACTCCCTTGATTTTCCTGAATGAGGAAGGGTTACAGGAGCAAGATTTGGTTTCTTTCAGGATTAATGTGAGACAGCATCCAAGCAAAGGTAGGTAATCATGTAAATCTGGATTAAGTGGCTGAAATCTGACAAGTCAATAGTCACAGGGTATTGTAGTGGCAGATACAAGGACAAATACATTGAGTTGGTAGAGAGGCTCTTTGAGGTCTCCAAGAAGAAGAGAGACACAGACAAGTATGGCCAAGAAGGAATCCTCAAAAGAACAGCATAGTGGAGCTGCATTCCAAGCACATGTGATTAGACTTGATATGGAAGGACAAGGACCAGAGGCAGAGTCTTTCTCAATGGGTCTCTTGGTGGTTCAAATCCAGTCTTTCAGACTATGGTCACAAGTGAGTCTGTTGGTCCAGCCTCCTGGCCCTGGTCACCAGCCTCAGTTTTACCAGAAGCAAAATAAGTGTCCAGTGTGGAGTGATGCCCTCCCTCAGAGTTGGGACCTGAATCTTCCCATCTTCATCCTTTTACCTTTCACTAAAACACAAAAGAACAGTTGAAGCTAGGAAACCTTTTATGCATCTGAACCCAGTTCAAATCATCAGTGTGGTTTGCTAAGTATGACCAGGGGTCCCACCTGAACACAAAGTTAGGAATAGCCTCTAACCACCAGATATGGCCCAAAGTTCCACCCCCCTGAAAAAAACTGAGAAAAAATTCAAGTATCATATATATAATATATATAAGTCATGTTTTCCATGTTTTCAACCCCAGAAGAACCTTCACACTAATATGACGGATTTATAGCGCAGAAGTAGATCCAGGGGTGACTGAAACCTCTATCACTGCTAGCCTGGCCTTGAGGAAATCCCATGGGACATAAGGCCTGGGCACAGGACCAGGAAATCATTGACTAACAAACTCTTGGACTTGGTCTTTGGGCTTTAAACTGATGCTGGCAGATACCTGAGCATGCTCTAATCTCAGTTTCCATTTCACATCTTAAAGGGCTGGGCTGGAAGATTAAAAATGGTAGCAGTGATTGGCCATTGGTGAAGGGAAAATATGAAAAATACTCTTAGCTGGATGTTTACCATGCTCCAAGGATTTTGCTTGATGTTTCTAATATCCTG
>PVKC010041798.1:0-12081 GCA_004027635.1 Crocidura indochinensis
AAAAAAAAAAAAAAAAAAAAAAAAAGAATTTCTTATGCATGTAAAAGAAGGACATATGGATGACTGTTTGGGCTACCAATGATTCATGTGAGAAAAAAACCAATGAATTCTTTTGTTATTGTTTAAGCCACACTGTGCAGTGCTTGGGGGCTACACCTTGCCCTGTGTTTGGAGATGGCACTCACATCTCCAGTAGGCAAAGCATAAACTCAGTCTGATGAGCTATCTTTCTGGCTTCCTAAAGCATTCTTAATGTCCATCAATCATCCATTCTGGTAAATTGCAATATTGCAAACACACTGAATACAGTGTATTTCATTGTCATAAAAGCAAATTATAACCATGCACATCTACTTTATTAGTATCCAAATTATAATCCTGAAGAACAACAAGCAAAAGAACATGAGTGCAATTCAGATGGCCCAAAGCAGGCAAATAAAACAAAACATTTCTTTTTAGATAGGTATTTGGGAGAAGTCTTTGGGGGAAAAAATGGGAAGTAACAAACAAAACTGAGAAAAATATAAAATATAACATGTAAAAAAGTGATTCTTAGTAGAGACATAATTTTTGGAGAGCTTTATCACTCGATAAAGAAAGCTTTATTGAGGGGTAAAGTTCAATAAAAAAAAAGTGATTATAGTAAATTAATGGGTCTTGAAGTGCAGCTATTGTTCTGTTTTTGACCAGGTGATAGGAACATGGATGATGTTAGTTATTAGTTTCTAAAGCACATATACATAAGCACATATATCCATCTATGCTATACATGCACATAAAAGCATGTGTACATACACCAGTATGACAGTGTTTAACACAAACACAAAAAACCATTTAACAGTTACAGACTAAGTGTTATAGATTTCTACTAAAAATTTGTTCATTTCTTCATTAAGTCTAGAACTACAAACTATCAAGGAACTGTGAAGAAACTAATTAGAACTAACTATATGAAGTCTTAATGAAAAATATGCAAATTTATCCATCCATCCATAAAGTTTTTAATTATAGCATTAACTCTATGGATCAACTGTATAAAACTGTTATTCACAACTGCAGATTAAAAAGTCTTACTTGTAGGCATTGTGTTTTGCAATACTGCTACTGAAAGGATATCATGTAGTCACTTATCCAGTTCTTGATCAGAGTGTCATTTCCACTGATTATTGTCTTATGACTGAAACTCAAACATCAACAACTTTATAACATCTTATCTCAGTGATTCAGTTAAAAAAAATGGGGAGGAGCAGAGAGATAGCATGGAGGTAAGGCATTTGCCTTTCATGCAGAAGGACGGTGGTTCGAATTCCGGCATCCCATATGGTCCCCCGTGCCTGCCGGGAGTGATTTTCTGAGCACCGAGCCAGGAATAACCCCTGAGCGCTTCTGGGTGTGACCAAAAAACCAAAAAACAAGACAAAACAAAACAGATAGCACTTAGAAGAGTGTACAATCCTCAACAGACATGCAATAATCGCTATCATTTTCATAAGTATACTAACTAGCAAAGAAATTAAGAATAACATTATTAAAATACAATGCGGTTTTTTAAACTATTTTTAAGCTACTTCTTATTCAGGTAATGTATATTATTAAAAACAGAGAACTAAACTTTATAGCATTCCATAATGGCATGAATATCTCCTAGTTTCTGCTCTACTTTTTGTTTTTTGGGGGGGCCACACATAGAGATGCTCAGGGCTTAATCCTGACCCTGTACTCAGAGATCCTGGCAGTTCTCCATAAACTACATATGGCACCAGGGATCTAATCAAGATTGGCTGCACACATGGCAAATGTCTCAGCACTTTACTATCTTTCTGACCCTTGACCTATCCTTTTCCTCCCTCACTAGACTATATTTTCAATACTGTTATAAGGTTTTTTTTTTTTTTTTGTTATATAACTCTAATATCACTGTTGTTTTGGCAGGTTTCCAGAATTCAGAAATTTAAAGATAAAATAACCAAATTATCTAGACAGGTTAATAGAGAAATGAAGAGACTGTGGAAAAAAAAAAGGAGCACAGAAATTATCCAGCTTAATAAAAAGAAAATTTATGGAGCGGCTAGAGCAATGGTGCAGCAGTAGGGTCTTTGCCTTGCACAGAGCTGACCCAGGACAGACTGCAGTTCAATTCCCTGGCATCCCACATGGTTCTCTGAGCCAGGAGTGATTTCTGAGTTTCACCGGGTGTGGCCCAACCTCTCCCCCAAAGTACATTTATTCATTTCTAGCTAATGAATAGCTTTTATGCCTTTTATTTTCTAGTCTACAGTTTCATTATAGTGGAATAAAGTGTTGAGTGTACAAAAAATCTTTTTTTTTTGCCAGACTGAAATATTTATTTGAAAAAATTGCAAACAGATGCAGTGTATTATTACAAACAAAGGTCTCAACACCAGAGTTTAGTGTGTGTGCAGGGTTGGAGGGGCAGCAAGGACAGAAGCATGTAGCCACTGGGCCTGGCAGTATGACACTTGGTGAGACATGACGTCCCATTAGGGAAAGGATCTGCATAGAAATCTAGGAGAGGCGGGCAGTTAAAAAAAGAGAGAAACTGGGGCCCGGGAGATAGCATGGAGGTAAGGCATTTGCCTTTCATGCAAAAGGTCATCGGTTCGAATCCCGGTGCCCCATATGGTCCCCCGTGCCTGCCAGGAGCAATTTCTGAGCATGGAGCCAGGAATAACCCCTGAGCACTGCCGGGTGTGACCCAAAAACAAAACAAAAAAAAAAAAGAGAGAGAGAAACTGAGCCCCTCACCCCCTTCATCCAGATCCTGGAAGTTGTCTGCAAGTGGAAACCTCTTTGAATACTCACCCAGGCTTCTCGGAACCCCTCGATATGTCCCAGAGAGTAGTTAGCTGCTGCTTTTAGGGCAACAGACCTGAGATAGTGGAGGGGTCACCTGAAGGATCTGGAAAAGCCTCAACATGACACACCAAGGCATTTGAGTTGGCCTGGCATGTGCTGATGCAACTCACACATCCCACAGGGGGCTCACACCAGGATCAGCACCGGCTTTCAGGAGTGTACTGTGAATATACACCCAATGCAAGCTGGAAAAGTGTTAAGTTCTAGGCAGGAATAGTCTTTCTTGGTGAATATGATAGCAACTGGGGGGGGGGGTGGTCATAGTTGTTTTCTTTTTTTTTTTTTAATCAAATTAAGGATGTTTCATTCTATTTCAAGTTGACTTTATTTTAGGAAAACAAAATAGCTTTATTGAAAGAAATTTACTTAGAGACACGTTAAGGGAGAGAAAAAGACATACACACACAAGAGAGAACTCAGGCTTCTCAAAAGGAGAAAAAAGCCTTTTTAATGTCCTTTTTAGTGAAAAAGGGCGTTCAGTTCTGTCTAGTATTTTTTTCTGTATTAAGAGGCTCATGTTTTAAATTTTTTTATTGTTTCCATACATTATCAATTCGTTTATATAAATTAAGCCAATTCTTTTTGATCATGGCTTAATCCCATTTTATCATGAAGAAGAGCACTTAATAGTTATTGTTAAATTCAACCTCTTGACAAATTCTGTTATATCATAAATTTTTAGTCTTAGTGTAAATTTGTCTGATTTTAATAATTATTTTATAAAATGAGTTGTGATCAATGTACTCTGACTTTCATTATTTTGTTTTGTTTTTGAGCCACACCTGGCTGTGTTCAGGGCATATTCCTAGCTCAGGTCTCAAGGATTATTCCTGGAAAGGCTGAGGGAATCATATATAGTACCTGAGATTAAGCTCAGGTTAGCCATATGCAAGGCAAGCACACTGCTCACCGTAATATTGTTCCAACACTGATATGTTAAAAGAGTTTGTAAAAGACTAATATTCATTAATGATATTTTGTATAATTAAACTTAAAAAATCTAAGTATATAAACCTTCAACATAAAAACAAAATCAACTGAAATAAAAACCAATACCTCCTACAATCAAGTACTAATGAAGTAAAATGTTTTGAGTAACTTAATCCAATTTGAAAATGCACATAAAATATTCCTTTAGTATTTGGCTACAGTATTATGACATTCAATAAAATATATTTTTGAGGGGGTCGGGCGGTGGCGCTGGACCTTGCCTGCGCTAGTCTAGGACGGACCACGGTTCGATCCCCCGGTTTCCCATATGGTCCCCCAAGCCAGGAGCAACTTCTGAGCGCATAACCAGGAGTAACCCCTGAGTGTCACCGGGTGTGGCCCAAAACACAAACAAAAATATATATTTTTGATAATTTTAAAATTCTCTCTTTTTGTTTGTTTGTTTTGGGTCATACCTGGCAGGGCTCAGAAATTACGCCTGGCTTTTTACTCAGAAGTAGCTCCTGGCAGGCTCAGGGACCAAATGGGATGCCATGATTCCAACCAGGGTCCATCCTGTGTTGGCCGCATGTAAGGTAAACGTCTTACCATTGTGATATAGCGCCAGCCCCTAAAATACACTCTTAATGGACAAAAATATATGAACACCATACATCAGGTACAGGGCTAATATCCAAGATAAAGAACTCATAGAGACAACAATAACAAAAAAATAATTCCAAAAAATCATGAGGATAGGAATAATCCATATCTCCAGAAAAGGTTTATGGGTGGTCAGTAGTTATTTGAAAAAACAAAGTTCACAATGCTTATTATCTGGGTTATGCAAATCAAAATGATAATGAAAAATCATTTTAAACTAGTAGTACTGACCCATATCAAAAAACATGGAAACAACCTGTATTCAGGGGATCTAGCAAGAAAAAGAATCTTTACTTATTGCTCAAATGAGAATGCCATAAAGCAGTATGGACACACACACACACACATGAACTACTAGAGATTTCATTCCTTGGCATCTACCCCAGGAACACAAAAGCATATATACTTAATAATATATGTGCACACTTATTTTCCTTTGCAGTTCTGTGTACAATCATAAGGCTATTAAAACACCAGTCACAGGCTATTAAACCTCCCATCCAAGTGCCCAAAGACAAATGAAGAGAAGGAGATTATTGTCTGTATACAAAATGGAATACTGGGGCCAGGCGGTGGCGCTGGAAGTAAGGTGCCTGCGCTAACCTAGGACGGATCACGGTTAGACCCCCGGTTCCCCCGTGCCTGCCAGGAGCGACTTCTGAGCGAATAGCCAGGAGTAACCCCTGAACGTCACTGGGTGTGGCCCAAAAACCAAAAAAAAAAAAAGGAATATTATGAAACTATAAAAAAAGATTAAATAATACCTTTTACTACCATGTGGGATGGAGTTAGAAGAAAATGTTTTTCAAGTGAATAAGTTAGAAGTAGCATAAATACTGAAGCCCATGTAAAGGAAAGAAACATATTTATAGAATAACCAACACTTAGACTCTGTTTAAAGAATTTATAAAACTGGGAAATGGGAAGAAGGGTTTTCTGGATAAGGAAGAATCAGACTAGAAGTTACAGAAGCACAATGGGGGTGAGTTTTGCATTTTGCTAATAATAAATCTGTAGTAATATTTATACCTCAAAAGCATAAATATTACTACTATCACCAAATTATCTATTCTATAGTAGAAAGAAAATGCTATTTGAGGATACTTGTTACAGTAGAAGTACTAAAAATCTTTCTACTAGGATTTTCTGAACATCAGCTTACAATGAGTCCAGGGAATTTATTTTTATAAATATATGAAAGAAATCATTTTTTCAAGTTACTTTAATATATCTCTCAACCCACACGTGACACCCATTACAGACTGATGATATCTAATCCCCCTCAAAGAAAATCTGTTTACTGAAAGAATCTTTTTTTTTTTTTTTTTTTTTTTGGTTTTTGGGTCACACCCAGCAGTGCTCAGGGGTTACTCCTGGTTCCATGCTCAGAAATTGCTCCTGGCAGGCACAGAGGACCATATGGGGCACCGGGATTCGACCCAATGACCTTTTGCATGAAAGGCAAACGCCTTACCTCCATGCTATCTCCCGGACCCCTGAAAGAATCATCTTAATAAAATAAATATTTCAGTCCTCTAAAATAATACTATTCAAACTTTCCTCCAAATTTATCTAAAAATCCTAGTTATCTTCCTCTAAATACTTTCAGTCTCCTGAAAGAAATATAAACATTAAATATAAATTACATAAATATCTAGTACTAGTATTCAGAAAACTGATGCTAGCACAGCATTATAAAATTACGTTCATTTAAAAACTAATCACAATTAGTTTTGTAAAAGTCATTAAGATGCTCATCACAATCAAGATAATTATAATGTAGATAGCTTTGCTTTTCAAAAAGTGTGAAAAGCCTGGAGACAATATGCTAAAATGAAAATAATATGTTCCTTTCAAACTTTTGTTAGGATTGTTAAAAATATAAATTATATAAAATAAATCAAAGGATTTTTATAAAAAAGAAGAGAGAAGAAAATCTGTAACTAAAGACTTTGGGGCTTCATTAAAAACTAAAGCTTTTGGGCCCAGAGAGATAGCACAGCGGCGTTTGCCTTGCAAGCAGCCGATCCAGGACCAAAGGTGGTTGGTTCGAATCCCAGTGTCCCATATGGTCCCCGATGCCTGCCAGGAGCTATTTCTGAGCAGACAGCCAGGAGTAACCCCTGAGCACCGCCGGGTGTGGCCCCAAAAAACAAACAAAACGAACAAACAAAAACTAAAGCTTTTACATGACTAGTAGTTAGATTTCCTAGTATTTCCTAGAATTCAGTATTTAAATTTTAAGGCAAATGTAATATAGAGAGTTGTATGGGTTTGCTGTATGGGTTGCCAGTGGAGACAGGGGTACTTCAGTATGAATAGTCCCAATATTGTGAAGGATTCGGCATTCCATTCCACATTTTTTTGTTTTGTTTTGTTTTTTTGGGGGGTCACACCCGGCAGTGCTTAGGGGTTACTCCTGGCTCAGAAATCTCCCCTGGCAAGCACAGGGGACCATATGGGATGCTGGGATTCGAACCACCGTCTTTCTGCATGAAAGGCAAACGCCTTATCTCCATGCTATCTCTCTGGCCCCTCCATTCCACATTTAAACAACTCAATAGTCTGCAATTACATGAACTAGAGTGAATAAAGTCACCTACTCAAAAATTATAGGTGTTTGCGGTAATAATAGCAACAACAAAATCAAAACCTAGTTCAATTTATTTAAGATAAATGATGCAGTAGAGGGACCGGCGCGGTAGCGCTAGAGGTAAGGTGCCTGCCTTGCCTGCTTTAGCCTAGGACAGACTGCTGTTGGATCTCCCGGAGTCCCATATGGTCCCTCAAACCAGGAGCGACCTCTGAGTGCATAGCCAGGAATAACCTCTGAGCATCACCGGTGTGGCCCAAAAACCAAAAAAAAAAAAAAAAATTCTGCAGTAGAAATATTATTAATATATACATATTATATGCAATGTCATAAATTTATACAGAATCTTTGGCAGAGAGTGTACCCTCACAAGCGTCGGGGCCCTGGATTTAATGTACAGTACCCACACCCCCTTTTATACTCCAATTTTCCATCTCCAAAGATAGAAATGTTACACCTCCAATTTTTCCATCTGACTATTTTATTGGTATCCTTTTATTGGGGGGGGGGTGTCTCCCAGGTGGTGCTCAGAAAGTTCTGGAACTGATTCCATAGGAGACTCTAGGAACAATGTGCTGCTCAGTTCTGCAGTGCCTGAGGTTATCCAGGTCACCTAGCAAGGCTAGAGGCCTCCATGGTCTCTTAACCCTTTTCTATATCTCAGGGTCTGTTTCTATCTTCTAAATATTTTTCTAAGTATATACAAACAAAATGGCAGTTTTCTGTCTATTCCTGTATTTTTCTTGTCTTAAAACTCTGATATTCTTTAAAAACAAAAAAAAGAAACAAACAAAAAAAAACCTCTGATATTCAATTATATTTCAGTCATAAACATAAAATTTTATCACTGTATCACAATGTCTTGGACCCAGTATTTAATGGTGCAAATTTATGGTTCCCAGATAAATGCTGGTATAGCCAGTGTTGAAAGAAACTTCTCCCTACTTCTTTTGGTACTGAACTGTGTGTTAAATTCCTAGACAGAATTGCTGCATCAAAGATTTGTGCATTTCTATTGACAAGTTGTCAACCTCAACTTTAAAAAATCATCAAGTAAAAATTCTGAATAGGATTGTTTGTCTGATTGGTTTTTGGGCCACTGGGGGCTTTCCTCAGAGTTTACTCCTGGTTCTGCACTCAGTGATCACTCCTGACCATATGGGCTGCTGGGGATTGAATCCAGGTCAGCTGTATGAAAGGCAAATGCCCTAAATGCTATACTCTCACTCCCACCATTTGAGCAGTTTTCAAATTCAAGGTTTAGTTATATGCATATTCCTTTCTGGAAACTTTATGTTTAAACCCAATTTTTTTTTGGGTCACACCCGGCAGTGCTCAGGGGTTACTCCTGGCTCCATGCTCAGAAATTGCTCCTGGCAGGCACAGGGGACCATATGGGGCACCAGGATTCGAACCGATGACCTTTTGCATGAAAGGCAAACGCCCTACCTCCATGCTATCTCCCGGGCTCCAAAATCCAAATTTTTTGCAACAAGTTGGGAAACTCATGACAGACTATCAAATGATTCCATCAGTTTTCCCAAAGCTTATTTATGGGGACAAAACATAAATGTGTACACAAATACCTAATTTAAAAAAAAATCATCCATTCATGATAATTATAATGGGCTCCAAACTGTCTCAAAGAAAAAGCAGATCTTCTGCCTACTCTATCAGGTAGTTTTCATTTCCATGTTTGTTAACAGCTTACCCTGCATTTCTTTTAGTCAAATGAACCTCAGTGGGATAGTAACTGTGAAAACTACAGATTTAGCAAATTTGGCAAGTCAGTTTTTTCAGACCTTATGTTAAAGTAAGTTATGGCCTAACTTTGCAGGAAGACAATTACTCAATACGCCAGAAATGAATAAAGCAATTTCAACTGAAGCTATTACCTCTCACCTAAAATATTCAAGCATCCTGTTCCTACCTTACTGGTAATACCCATATAAAGAAATATTATCTTAGATGATCCCTCAAGGAAAGATTGAAAAATATTATACCTTATGAAATAAAGATCCTTATATTGAGTTAAAAATAATTTTTCTATAGTAAAGAACCTAGAAATTGGAAGAGTTTCATAAAATTGAAAAAAATTAGCCCTTCAACTAACCATTCTAATGTCTACCTCATTCTGTTAAACAGAGTTCCAACACTCGTGGGGACATTTTCAGTGTTCCCTTTAAATCAACTAAGAGAAACAATTCTCCAGAACGGGGATGAATCTTGAGACCTTTTACTTGGTGACCACACCCTACCCCTGTACTTTCTTACTTACTTTGAAGTATTAGAGTCCAAAATGTAGGAATTTCCAATAGACCTCGAAGGATCACTGAATCCATTGCCTTTTGTTTATTTTTTATTTTTGAGAGATACCCATTCTTTTCTCTTTAGCTTCTCTGTTCCTTAGTATTTATTTGGTTAATATTTCTGAGAAAAATAAAGATTTCTTACCTCTCCCCAAAAGGAGAGGAATAACTCTAGAAGTTGCTTTTACAATTAAAAAGTTCAGTCCAGTGAATTAAATGAACCTTCAGTATTTTTTATTTGCCATCTGTTGAGATGATCTTAGAGACATCAACCACTTGTCTCTATTGAATCAGATACCACCTTTATTAAAGGCAAATTCTACTGTTGTTAGCAAAACCTCTATATTTTATTTAAAAACAAAAACCCTGACCAAACAATACGGTATTGTCAGGATAAATCCATCTGCCCCCATACATTTCAATGGCAAGATTCTCTAGGGGAAGGAAATGCCCTATTTGCCCTGAAACATGGGAAAACCATGCACCAGTTAGTTATGAAATACTGTAATGAAAAGAATATCCTCCTTACCTGCAGTTACTGTTTGCCAAAGTGCAGGGTGATGGAGAAATAAGAGCTATAGAAAAGTAGAAAGTTTTCCTAGTAAGGGATCTTCACTGGTTTGAACCTTGCCCCCCCCCCACACACACACACACATACACTGATCATGGGAAGGATTTCAGAGTACATAGTCTGGAGTAAGTCCCAGAACAGCAGGGTGTGGCCCCCAAACAAAAGAAAACAAATCAAAAAATCCGAAAATGTGGGATGGAGTTTTGCTTCCACAGGTGTCCACTAAAGTGGAAAAAAGTTCCTAAATATAACCAGCACCTGTGAAATGATGCGGGGGCGCTAAACCCAAGACTGACTGGCAGTTTACAACCAATGCTTATCAAGCAGAAAAAGCCCTTATTATTCTAAAAGTGGCCAAAACAGAAACCGTCAAACTGACAAACATCTGGCTTTGCCTATATCACGCGTTTTAGCAGACTGCCAACCTTAGCGCTCCTCAAGTTGCAGTTGAGCTTGGACTCTACTAAATGGAAAAATGTCCTGATTTCTAGAAGGTATGTCTTGTTCCTTGGATAATACGGTAAACAGTTTTCCTTGCTGATCAGTCAGTCCGGCCTAAAAGCCAGAAAACCTGCGTGCAGGATGCAACTTGCACCTGGAGGTAACATTTGCACGACGTGCCAGGCTGTCCCGCCAACAACAAAAAAAAGTCAGAGTCAGTCCCTGGGTAGGGCGGGCAGACTGCAGGGCGCCAGGTTTTTGCAACCGGGCTTCCAGTGCACAGAATGGAATTCCCCCAAATTAAGTCGGACATCACCCTGGCCAGGGTTTAGATGTAAGCGTGGCCCCTGGCAAGCTCAGGACAGAAAACCGCTCGCTCAGATCTCCGCCTGGTTTCCCATGCACAGTTTGAAGGCGCGCCTTGAGCACCCCCCAAACTTGAGCCAACACCCTAGGAGGACGCCATTGGTGGGAAAGGGGAGCCCCGAGCCCCACTCCAGAGTCTGACTCCAACTCAGCCACTGCTCAGATGGCTCCGGGTCCCCCCAAAACCCTGGTCTGCACCCCCAAGTCCCCACTCACAGCAGCCGGCTCCGTGCAAGGCCCAGCTACGGAGGGAGGCTCACTGGGCACAGCCAAGTAAATGGAGGATCCTTAACTGTAAACAAAACCCGGGTGTCCCGGGGAGTGCCCAGGGCGCAGGGCGTGGCGCGGAGACAGGCGGGATCTGGGCGCTGCTCCAGCGAGCCCCATTCTACAAACTTGCAGAGACGCCTGCAGCCACACCTAGACCACTCCCCCAAGACCTACGCCACGCCCCCTATCGGAAGCCACGCCCCCGGAGCCCGGAGCCACGGCCCCTGGAGCAGCTCCGGAAGGAGCCCGCAGCGATCTAAGACCAGCCCAGCCCTACCCCGAGCCCGCCCCCACCGGTAGCTCCGCCCCCTGAGGATGAAGCCAAAACACTCTTCCCAAGCTATTCCTAGCCTAGACCGCTAAATGCCCAAATCCTGCAGCCACGCCCTGTCAGATCCCTAGGAAACTGGATCCAACTTTCAAATCTTAAAGGGCTGGAAGTTGAACTCTGAGCCCTGGAGGGAGTTGAAGGCTAAGGTTGAACTGGTGCAAGATGCTTCTAAGGAAGATTCTTATTTACCCTGCACAGTCCTCCCTAATAGGATTGTTGAGTTTACTTCCTCCTCAATTTTGTTTGGCCTTTGGCCTTGGCAGAAGGAGCTGGCTCAGGGCCCAGGCCTTTATCTAACTTTCATTTCCCTTGGATGGGAGGCTAGTTGATGTGGGACTTGGGGAATGAGGGAGGGACTGGGGTGCTTTATTTTCTAACTGGAGGCGTCAAATTCCTTGGATTAGCTCCTCCAATATTTCTTATACTTAAAGGGGTTCTGGTGTGTGCTGTTCCAGAAGAGAAGTATCCAGAGCTGTAAATCCCTCCATCATACTAGGAATCTGTACAGGATGGAGAAGCATTAAGTTCTCTCTATACTCGGCAGGGCTCCTTTTTTTCATCTAAAGGAAGTTTGGTTGAGGGTTTATGGAACTTTCCATTTCGTTCTGCATACTTGATCCCAGAATGCATATCACAAGATATCAAAAAGAAATCATAGGCTATATCTTCTTTGAGGAATTGTTTGATCATTTACTTCTCCCATTTTTTGAATGGGTTTAGATGGATTTTT
>PVKC010041799.1:0-12070 GCA_004027635.1 Crocidura indochinensis
GATGACCTTTTGCATGAAAGGCAAACGCCTTACCTCCATGCTATCTCCTGGGCCACATGGCCTATTCTTAATGTCAAAGCAGTTCCCTGCAAGTCAAGAAACCAAGAAAATGATGAATACTTTCAACCAATTCTCTTTTTTTCTTTATTTAAAGAAAATGCATCACATAGTGACATAGTTGAACATAATACATCTGTTTCCAGAAGAGGAAAGCAAAGTTATTTTAAAAATAGAAAAAAAAGAGAAAAAGAAAAAGCAGAAAGAAAATTTTCAAGTAGAAGTACAGTGGCAAGCTAATTTGTGAAAATTATTGTATCTCAGTCAATTACTTATTCAATGCAGTTTTGCTCAATACTGAACACACATAGGATGTTTTAGTCAACACTAAATCCAATTATTTATCCTCATATTGTTTTCTATAATGAATTTCTTTTGAAGTAAGCAATAAAACTAAACTAATAATGTACTTTCAACTTTTGGATGAAAGAAACTCACACAATTCATAATATCTGACTTTACTGTATTACCAACCATTCTATACATATTCCTTACTACCCTCCCAAAGATTTCAGTACATGGAATCTGGGTGAGAATTTTGTATACATATTTTTGTTCATTTCTTTTAGCTTTTTAGTTTTGTTTTGGGAACAATCCCCTGCAGCACTCAGGGCTTACTCCTGGCTCTGTGTTCAGGGATCACTCCTGACAGGTTGGTGGGACCATATGGAATTTTCATGTAAGGAAAATGCTCTTCCCACTATGTTATTGCTCCAGTCCCCATAAATATA
Source organism: Crocidura indochinensis (assembly GCA_004027635.1). NCBI lineage: Eukaryota > Metazoa > Chordata > Mammalia > Eulipotyphla > Soricidae > Crocidura > Crocidura indochinensis. Next base: position 789 of record PVKC010041799.1, read on the forward strand.
TTTGTATACAAACATATCAACTAAATTGTTGGGTTATACCCTATTTTACCCAAAACAAAAATCTCATCCCTGGTGTCTTTATATGTTTGTTTACAACTTGAACTTACCCCCAAACAGAAATTGACTTACTTGTAAACCTGGGCAGGTTTACTGTCCCACCCAAGGGTGGTCCCTGTACTCAATAAAAGTGGTAGTTATGGCAGATAGCAGTCCTCATACTAGGGAGAAGATTGCCAACTACTTGTTTCACCCTCAGCCTGGTTTGGATTATTTCTTGTGTGACCCTGATTTAAACTCATTTGCCTGAGCTAGGAGATATGGTGGAGGGGGTGATTTTACACTAATCTCTGCCTATTACTCTACCATCAAAATTGTTCTGAATCTAAACCATTAAAAATGAATTACACATAAATTGTTGCAAGTATACTATTTTCCTTTTTTTTTATATGAGCACTACTGAATATTTTTTACTTTGAACACCTGAGAACAGAAATAAACATTTTAAACACTAGAGAATGAAAATATAGCCAAGATATAAAATGTAGTAGCTTTATACAATTAAATAAGTATTAAAAATGAAAAATACAAATGTGGGGCCCTGGAGATAGCATGGAGGTAAGGCGTTTGCCTTTCATGCAAAAGGTCATCGGTTCGAATCCCGGTGCCCCATATGGTCCCCCGTGCCTGCCAGGAGCAATTTCTGAGCATGGAGCCAGGAGTAACCCCTGAGCGCTGCCGGGAATGACCCAAAAACCAAAAAAAAAAAAAAAATACAAATGTTATGCTTCTCAAAATAGTTTTTGAGTGATTCTAATGTAATAATATTGCATATATTACATAGATGGTTATTAATGATTAAAATAAGCTATGATTAAAAGAAAAAGACTTACTTCTGTTTTTCTTTAATGGTACTGGCATATATATGGTGATTGATAATTAGAGTAAATTGGGATTAAGATTGAAGAGATGGCATAGAAGTTAAGGAAGGCACTCACCTTACATATGGTTGTGGTGGCCCTTGTTTGATTCCCTGATACCACATATGATCCTCTGGACATCATCAGGAATCACTCCTGAACACAGAGCCAGTAAAAGTCCCTGAGCACTGCTGGATATGAATCAAATGTCTCTTCCACAAGAAAAGAAGAAAATTAAACAGAAATATCTCTGGGATTTAAAGTAACTTGATAGAAATACATATCTAATATATTAAAAAGTACTTAGAATGGAGGTCACCCATATTCTATTAGACCATACCATGTTCAAGTCCCCCACCAGAGAGGAGCCCTTTCCTACCAACCCTCATGAATATGTGAAGATTTGGAATGTCATTGCTTAAATTTTATTTTCTCCATCTTATACTCATTACGATGGTTTCTATACATGAAATAATAAAATAAGAAATACCAAAAAGCTAAAGAATTAGAACCTTATGTATTGCTGGTTGAAATATTACATGATGCAGATGTTATAGAAATTAGTATAGCAGTTTCTAAAAAATTAAAACTAGAATTACATTATGATTCAATGATTCTACTTCTGGGAAAATTCTTTAAAAAACATACGTTCTGGGATCGGGCGGTGGCACTGGAGGTAAGGTGCCTGCCTTGCCTGTGCTAACCTATGACAGACCACGGTTCGATCCCCCAGTTTCCCATATGGTCCCCCAAGCCAGGAACGACTTCTGAGCGCATAGCCAGGAGTAACCCCTGAGCATCACTGGGTGTGGCCCAAAAACCAAAAAAAAAAAAAAAGCATATGTTCTTACTAACTATATGTGAAATATAAAAATACTTAAACTCACAGAACCAGATTGATACTTTCCAGAGATGAGGATGGAGGGAACTAGGTAAGGTGACTAAAAGAGGCAAACTTACAGCTATAAGATGAATAAATGTGGGGAGACCATGTACAACAAGATGGCTATAGCTACAAATACTATATTGTTAATGTTATTAATTAGAATGTCATAATACTGGTGTGAAGGTAAAGAATTTGACTTTGGATCAGAAGAAAGAACCCAGAAATGGACCCATTCACATATGGTTGATTAATTGCTATGATCTTGTAATTTAGTGTTTCCCCAAGAGAAATAAATAAAAATGACATGCATACTAAAAATTTTCCCAAGAATAGTGTTAACAGATTTTGCTTCCCTAAATTTCAGTATGTAACTAATAAAACATAAATACACATGTGTACTCTATATGTAGTTGGAGTACTCTTCAGTAGTAGAAAGAAACGAAGCACTGATGCATGTAATCGCATGAGCAAATCTCAAAAGTGGGGGAGGGGGCAGATACACTAATTATTCCAAGATTTAGAGATCCAGAATAGAAAACATTATGCAATGGCAATGAAAATAAGAAGTTACTACCTATAGTGAAGGGAGAACAAGAACAGGGTATCAAGAAATTGTGGGTAGCACTCTTAAATTCAGTGCATACTTTCACTGAAATTCATTAGTGCCTTTTACGTATTTAATTTTTAAAACTAGAGACTGTCTGGGTGGCCTCATATTTCAAAACTTCCTTTAGTCATCCACCAGTAAATCTACTGCATGTATAAAGACACTGAATAGAAGATGTTCCAGGGAATTTTAAAAACTTGTGCAGGAACATAGTGCAATGTTGGTAGAATAATTAAGTCTCAACTCAGAAATACCAAGTCTTGTAGATGAAATATAAGTAACAAAATCAGAGGTGTTTAATTAATAATATTTGATAGCTTCTTTATCTCTAAAAATTAAAACTTCTTTTTGGATTTTTTGTTTTGTTTTCAGCCACACCAGCTGTGCTCAGGGCGTACTCTTGGCTCTGTGCTCCAAGATCACTCCTGGCAGGGCTTTGGGGACCATATGCTAGGGTAGGCAAGGGCCTTACTTGTTATACTATCCGACCCTAAATCTTAGAATTTCTTATTGGAAACATAGTAATAAAAATTAGCAAATCAAAAAAATCAGTATAGGATATACTGACTAATCACTAACAGCTGAAATCAGACTACTGCTTGCATGCATTCTATTTTTAAGGCATGCATTCTATTTTTAAACATGCTTTAAAATCAATGATTCATGTTAATTTTTCGGTTTGCTTTTGGCCATACCCAGCAGTGCTCAGGGCATACTCTTAGCTGTGTCCAGAGATCACTGCTGGTGGTGTTTGAGTGAGTGTATGTGGGATCAGGGGTTGAACCAAGGTCAGCCATGTGCAGGAAAAGCATTCTACGCACTGTACTGTCTGGCCTGGCTTCAAGCTTAGTGTTTTCATTAAAATCATGATAGACTCATGATTTATTCTTTCATAATTAGTTCAAACATACTACTTCATAAACACTTGTCTCATCCAACCTCTTCCTGTTGTTTAAACTTACATACTCTTCATTCAGAAAATGATTATTTAGTCCCCCTCATGTTTATTAGGCATGATTCTAAGCTCTAAAGAATAAAGCAGGCACAAATTCCTACCCACTGAACCTATTTAATTAGGTGAGAGAATAACAGACAATGATAACGATGCACAAGCAAAATAAATAGTGCAGGGAGCCGGGCGGTGGCGCTGGAGGTAAGGTGCCTGCCTTGCCTGCGCTAGCCTAGAACGGATCGCAGTTCGATCCCCTGGTTTCCCATATGGTCCCCCAAGCCAGGAGCAACTTCTGAGCGCATAGCCAGGAGTAACCCCTGAGCGTCACCAAAAACCAAAAAAAAAAAATAATAATAATAATAATAAGTAAATAAATAAATAAATAAAATAAAAATAAATAGTGCAAATAATATAATGGAAAGGGTAAAAGCAGAGAAAATAATCAGCAAAAAGTACAATAGTAGAAATTGGATTTTGAGTGCTGAGGGAAGATTTAACCAAGAAATAAATATTGAAGCAAATGTTTAAGAAGTGACGATGTGTCATAGAACATGGCAGAGATTAAAAAAAAAAAACTAGGTGAAGAACAGACTTCAGGGATTGGAGTAGGTGCATTTGCCTTACACACAGTTGACCCCAGTTTGATCTTTGGCACTGGATAGTTTATTAAAACACAATTGCTGCATAGAAGTTCTTAGGAAGAATTTGATATATATGTCTCTCTCTATATATATATAGATAGATATGTGTAGGTCTATGTATATATGTGTGTATATAGAGAGAATTTAAGGAATAAAGATAGTAAGTTTTCTTTGAAGGTTTGGTTAAACCCAATCTGGACCTGAGTTTTTGGTCTTAGGAAGGTGTAAATTGCTGTTTCTCTATTCTCTCTCTCTTTCTCTCTCTTTATTATTTATTTATATTTTTTCTAGTTTCTCTATTTTCTTTTTCAGATTTTTCTATTTCCCCCTAATTCAGTTTTGGGAATTTCTATAAAAATTCATCTATTTCTTCTAGGTTTTCCAACTTAAGTCATTAAAGTTGTTCATATGAATCTCATAATCTTTTCTATTTCTGGGATGTCTGTTATAATTTCTCTCCTTTTTTCTTTGACCTGATTTATTTGTTTCTTTTCTTCCTTTCCTTGTGACTCTAGCTATCGTCTTTCAAGTTTGTTTTTCTTTAATTTTTTTGTGTTTGTTTTTGGGTCACAGCCAGCAATGCTCAGGGGTTACTCCTGGCTCTGCACTCAGAAATCGCTTCTGGCAGACTCCCGGGACTATATGGGATGCTGGGATTTGAACCACTATTTGTCCTGGGTAGGCTGCATACAAGGCAAACTCCCTATGGCTGTGCTATCTCTACAGTCCCAGGTTTAATATTCTTTGGGAAAAAATTCCTGGTTTTATTTACCCTTCTAGCCATTTTTTTTTGTTGTTGTTGTTGTTGTTTGGTTTTGGGCCACACCTGTTGACTCTCACTATGCACTCAAAAATTGCTTCTGGCTTGGGGGAATCATATGGGATGCCAGGGATTGAATCCAGGTTTGTCCTGGGTCAGCCACAGGCAAAGCAAACACCCTACCCCTGTGCTATCACTCTGGCCCCTTAGCCATTTTCTTTATTCTAACATTATTAATTTTAGCTCTAATCTTTATTATTCCCTTTCTTCTACTTACCATGGGATTCATTTATTGTTTCTTTTTTCTTTTTTCAAAATGTGATAGTGGGTTATTGATTTGACTTTTTTTCTTTGATTTTCTCTTTGGTCGGATGGTTGTTTAACAGAATGTTGCTCAGTTTCCAAATGTTAGAATTTTTCCTGACTTTCTTTTTATAGTTCAATTTCACCCAATATAATTATGCTGTTACTTAATATGACTTCTATTTTTGTGATTTTAACAGCATTCTACATAGTGTCCCAGCATGTGATCTGTCCTAGAGAATGCCCTGGAGAAGGATGTGTAATTGCTTTCTTAGGAGTCAAGTTTCCAGTATTAATCCCAACTCTCCTTATTATTTATTTAGGGGCTGTGTCTCCTTATTGATATTCTGATTGATCTGCCTAGTGAGAAAATTGGATGTTAAAGTAACACACTTCTATTTTGTTGCTGTCATTGGATCTCCTTATGTTGCTTACACAGTTGCTCTAAAAACATTATTGCCCCTTCATTTGGTGCATAGATAGTTAGATGTTAAGTTCTCCTGATCACTTAGTCAGTCCATAATGTTCATCTCTCTCTCCATTAGACTTTCTTTAGCTTCGATACTGTTTAGTTTGTACAAATATGGTCATCTCTACTTTAGTTTAGCATTGGCCTGTACAATTATTTTCTAACCTTTCACTCTGAGACTGTTTATCCTGAGAATTTAAGCTCAAAAAAACCTTTCCTCTGAGATCAGACATAGTCTATTTTCTCCACTATTATTCAGGATAGTCTAGGAAGTTCTAAGCAAACAACCAGGCAAGAAAAGGAAATCAAAAGAATTCAAATTGGAAAAAATACTCAAATAGTATTATTTGCAGATAGCATGATAATATATACAGAAAACTCTAAAGCACTAAAAATAAAACTATTAGAAACAATAAGTCAAAACCACAATGTAGCAGGCTTCAAAATTAATACACAAAAATCAGTTGCATTTCTACATGTAAAAATAAACTAAAAGAGAAAAAGAAGGGCCTTTTATGACAGTGGTATTTGGAACTAATAACTCTGGGCTGGGTTCTGAAAGGAGATAAAGTGACATGCTTGGCACCCCTACATTAACAATTAATATTAACGAACCATAGTGTCAAAAATGAAGAGAGAGAGTGGGTGAGTGAGAGAGAGAGAGTGTGTGAATTAAAATGTCTGCCCCAGAGACAAGCTGGGGGAGACTGGGAACATTGCTGGCAGGAAATGTGCACTGTACTGCAAACCAGCATACTTAACAAGAAAAAAAAGGAAAGATAGATAGATAGATGGATGGATAGATAGATAGATAGATAGATAGATAGAGAGAGAGAGAGAGAGAGAGAGGTAGGTAGGTAGGTAGGTAGGTAGGTAGGTAGGTAGGTAGGTAGGTAGATGGATAGATAGATGCACGGTTGAAGGATGGATAGGCAGATGGATGCGTGGATGGATAGAAGGAAAATGAAGTTGGAAGAAGAGGAGGAGGAGGAAGAAAAGAAAGAATGAGTGTAATTCAATTATGAACAACTTTATCTGCGAGAAAAAACAATGGTATTATGAACAACCTTGTAACCATAGTGTTTACATAAAAATATATAATAAAAAAGAGAAAATATGATTCATTTAAGATTGCTTCTAAAAATATCAAGTACTGCAAATCAACTTTACAAAGGTTGTGGAAAACATGCATCTAAAGCTATAATTCACTGTCTAAATAAGTAGGACACCAGGAAATGGAAAAATATTCCATATTCATCAATTAAAATAATTAAATTGGTAAAATGATCATCCATGTGCAAAAAAAAAAGAGACTATTTTATCCAAAACACACTACAGATCAAATGCAATCTTGATTAAAATGCTGATGATAGGGGCCAGAGCAAGTAGCACAGTAGTAGGGTGTTTGCCTTGCATGCAGCTGACCCAGGACTGATGCTAGTTCAATCTCCAGCAACCCATATGGTCCCCTAAGCCAGGGGCGATTTCTAAGTGCAGAGCCAGGAGTACCCCTGAGCACCACCAGGTGTGACCCCCTAAAAAAATTCTGATTATATTCTTCAAGGACTTAAAACAATTGCTACTAAAACACATATAAAATCTTAAAACTTTCCAAATAGTCAAAGCAATTCTGAGAAGTTGGGAGATATTGCATTTTCTGATTTTAAATCACAGTAAATGGCTATAGTAAGAAAATCAGTTTGGTAGTGGAATAAAGACAAACTCTCAGGCCAATGAAATAGATATTAAAGTCTAGAGTTAAACCCTTAGATATGTAGACAGATAATTCATCTACCTAGAGAAACTAGGTAGATGAAGCAGAGCAAGGAAAACCTCTTATAATAGTGAGATAGTTTCCCAACAAATTTACCCACTATTTCCCAACAAATAGTGCTGGGAAAATTGGGTAGCCACATGTAAAAATACGAAAGATTCAACAGTGCAACACTGTTGAAGGGGGTGTTCTTTACATGACCGAAATCACAAACACATATGTAATCAAAACGCTTAAATTAAAAAAAAAAAAAGGGGAAAAAAAAAAAAGGAAGGAAAAAAAAAATAAGGCCTCCCAATTCTTACCACAGGCTGTGTTCCTCACACGGACTGTATAGAAAAAGGAGGTACAGCAAACGCACCCTATATACACTTCAACCCAGACCCTTGCCTGGTTTGGATTGGAAATTGGGGACAAAAAAAATACGAAAGATTTTATATCACACACAATGCACGTAAGATAATTCAAAGTGAACCAAAGCCCTTGTTATTAGGCCAGAATCCATAAAATAAATTGAGAAAAACTGATATCTGAAGTATATAATAGACCTCAGAGGTGTTTGATTCCATTGGCAAAGACAACAAAATAGAAACAAAAAAAAATAGAACTATACCAAGTCAAAGTTTTTTCATGGCAAAAGAAACTCAGCCTAAAATTAAAAGAAGTCCTAGTAAATGGAAGACAATTACTTTAAAGTTAATTTTTGAATAATAATGCATACTAAAAATGATTTGGGAACATATGTTTTAGAATTATTTTAGAATATTTCCACAAATGGCTTTCACAAAACTATCTCTTTTTACAAAGTCAATCATAAAGTATTTTAATCATGGAAAATATGTGGGAAAAGGATAAACAGGCACTTCCCCTGAAGATGACATGGTAATGGCCATTTCAGTAGACATATGGAAAAAGTATTCAACTTCACTTATCATTAGGGAAATGCAAATCAAAATAACAATGAGCTATCACACCAATGAGAATGGCACTTTTCAAAAAGACTGGAAATCAACTTGACAGGGATAAGGTGGAAAAGGACGCTTCATTCACTATCGGTAGGAACATCACTTCGTTCAGCCTCTATATAAAACAATATAAACACTCCTCAAGAAAACAGAAATTTAGAGTTTTCATTATGACTAAGTTTTTCTACATCTTGGTTTCTATTCCAAGGGCACAAAAACATTAATTCAAGTATTGGAAAATTATTTAAAGCTAAGGATAAGGGGAGAGAAAAGGAAGTTTGTTGGAAGTCTTATTGGATGTGGCTTTTGGTTGTAAGTGAGATGGGTAATGTTACAAAGCAACTTGTGATAATTTGTTCAGTCACGGTTTTCAGATATTCTTTAGGAGATAGGGCAAAAGTTTATCTTTAAGTTCCACAATTTCATTAATGTTGTGGAAATTCCCACCAAAACTCAGGAGAAACCAAGCAGCAAGTCAAACTTTGAGAAGTGGGGAATCTTTGTCATACTACATTAACAAGCCCAAATGAGCTCATGCTCCAGAACATGGTGCAGAGCAAAAGCAATAACCCTGTTTTTAATAGAATATTTGATTGGGGGTGGGGAACATTTGTGGCAGCTGGCAGGAGAGACTCTAAGCAGAAATTCCCAAGCACATTCTTTTGCAAAGCAGAGTCTGGACCACCTCAAGGGCATGAACACATTGGATCACATTCCCAGGTTACCAAGGTTACAAATGAGACTGCGGCCATTTCAAGGACAGCCCGAATGCATTCCATGGTTATATCATGTCGCCCAGACACCGCTGCCCCCAGGCAGCTCCTGCTCTCTGATGTTAGCCTGCTTGAAGTAAGCCTGTTTGAAATGTGGGCAGGGGTCTCTTTTTCTGTTCATTACCACTTTAAAATGAAAGTAAATCACGGGCAAACTTTATTCACATAGCCAGTAGTTAATTAGACACTTTTTAACTAGCAAGAATAAAACAGTTCACATGACAGCACAGAGTTTCTTTTTCAGATAATTGGGTTAAATCTTTTTTGTTGTTTGATTTTGGGCAATGGTAGTTTTGGGTCATGGTGACCATGAGGCTCAGGGTTTCCTCCTGGCTCTGTGCTCAGAGGTCACTTCTGATGTTTCTCAGAGGATTCTATGTGGTTCTGGGAATTGAAACCAAATCTGCTATATGCAAGACACATGTCCTACTCACTTTGCTATCTCTCCATACACAAACTAAGTATTCAATAAAAGGCATTATTAGAAAAAAATGCCATTTCAGGGGGTGAGCATGGCAGGGACTTTTTTTAAAACAGACATTCCATATGCATAGCTATATTCTGTATATAGTAAGCTGGTATCAAAGAATTCTCTACCATGAATGGACCAAAGAACTTTCTTTTTTTAAATAATGTTTTTTTTTAAACCATTGTGATTTACAAAGATTTTGTAGTTGAGGTTCAGACATCCTATGTATCAGGGCCTTTCTCACCACCAGTGTCCACCTCCCTCCACCAATATTCCCAGAGTATATCGCATGCACCACACCTGCCCCTTTCTGCCAGCATAACAGGGCCATTTTAAGGTTTGATTGTTAAAGTTTGGATCTCACCATTTCATTGTTGTTGGCTTTGGCTTGTATATTTAGTTCTGAACTTTTTTAACACCACCAATGCACCCAAGACCACTTGGTCCTGGCCCCCATTATTGCATATTTATGTTTCTCCTCTTCCACTCAGTTTTTTTTTCCTTCTTTTTGCAATACTTTGGAGCCAAGAGTTCCAGACAACTACCATTTAAATCATTGCATTTCATCATGCAGTTATTCTAAATACCACATATAAGTGATATCATTCTGTATTTATCCTTCTTTTGACTTACTTGATTTAACATATCTTTCAGTTCCATCCAGACTGCAGCAAACTGCATGATTGCATCATTTCTTACAGAATGTAGTATTCCATTGTATATATGTACCACATCTTCATGATCTTACTTGTCTGTTGTTGGATATCTAGATTGATTCCAACTCTCAGCTAATGTGTGAGTGCTGCAATGAATAGAGGTATGCATACATCCTTCTGGATCAATGTTTTTTTGTCCTGGGGATAGATACCCAAAAGTGGGGTTGCTATGTCATAAGGCAGATTGATTCTTAGTTTACTGAGAATCCTCCATATTGTGTTCCATAGGTATTGTACCAGGCAGCATTCACACCAACAGTGGATAAAAGTTTCTTTCTTACTACATTCTTGCCAACAAAAATTTTTCCCAATATTTTTGATATGTGTCATCTTCATTGGTGTAAGATATTTCATTGTTGTCTTGATTTGGATTTCACTAATGATCAGTGAGAATGAGCATTTTTGTTTGTTTGTTTTGGGGTCACAATTGGCAGCAGTGCTCAGGGGTTCCTCCTGACTCTATGCTCAGAAATCGCTCCTGGCAGGCTTGGGGGACCATATGGGATGCTGGGATTCAAACCACCATCCTTCTGCATGCAAGGCAAATGTCCTACCTCCATGCTATCTCTCTGGCCCCAAGATGAGCATTTTAATGTGCCTACTGGTCATCTGTTGATCTTTTTTAGAGAAGTATTTATTCATTTTCTCTCTCCATCTTTTGATTTTTTTCTTTTCTTTCTTTCTTTTTTTTTGTGGAGTTAACTTTTGTGAATACTTTGTATACCATAGATATCAAACCTTTATCTGATGTATTGAGTTCAAATATTTTCTCCCACTCAGCTGAAAAAGCTTTCTTTACCATAGCTAAGAAAACAGTCCACTGGTCTAGACACTTCTGTTCAATGTATATAAAAATCACAAAATATCATTAACATATTTTAAATAATCCAATTAGAATGATACTAATTTCAAAAATAAAAAATTGCAATATTTCCAAAATTTGCTATGATATTTAACATGGCCTTATAATGGTTGAGATGGAAAGCTAAAAAAAGAAACTAAAAAGCTAAAACAAGATACTTTGGAGATGTGGGTTTCCTGATTAGAATG
>PVKC010041800.1:0-12090 GCA_004027635.1 Crocidura indochinensis
CCTCTGATTGGAATCAGCCCTTCGCAGGCCAGCGTCGTGGAGGGCCACCAGCTGACCCTGCCCTGTGCCCTGCTGGCTGGGAACCCTCTCCCCACCCGGCGATGGACAAAGAATTCAGCCACGGTGAGGACGGCTGCTCGCCTCGTTGCCTAGGTCTCCATCTCGTGAGGAAGTGCCTTGTCTTCCTGTCATTTCCATTCATAGCTTCTCAAATCAGTGTCATGAGTAGATGACAAGCAGTCTTGAAGTCTTTTGCTAGTAGCTAATGTCTTTTTGTATCTGATGTTTTGTTGGAAGAAATAACAAGATGGAAGACCAGCCTTTGTTCATTTTTTTTCATTTGAATTCAGTTTAGTGTCACAAACTCTTCTCGGGAAATGCAGAAAACACCACCAGGCATTCCTTTAGTTTTACAACTTTCAAATCTTTCTCTGTTCCTTGCAGGGATTCATGAAATGTTAAGGTTGTCAGTCTTCTTTTTTGCCTATCATACTTATTAAATCCAAACATAATCTTTTATCGCGAACTATTTAAAGACTTTCATCCCTTTTTATCTTTGTGTTTCTGTGTATAACTTTTTTTTTTTTAATAACACACCTAAAATGTTTAGGAGTCACTTCTGGAGGGGTTTGGGGAAATCATGTGGTGTCAGGGGAAAAAAGCCAGGGTTCCCACATGCAATTTATATACTCCATTGTTAGGCATCATTTTCTGGAGCCTCATGTCTAACTCTTGCTTATCAAAGTGAATCAAAGGTTCCATGATTCCATGAAAAGATTTTTTTTCCTAGAATTTGCTTGGTCAAAATGTGTCCATCTGGTCAGAAAAATTGCCTTTGCATTTTTCAGAGTCATTAGATTCCCTCTGTTTTGGAATGTAATATACCTGAAAGAAAGTGGTGTCTCCCCAAATCTATTATAAATGCCTTTATAACCAAACACTGTTTGAGTTCCAGTATCTTCTCCTCAAAAACAATATTCATAAATGGTGTTTATTAAATGTAATCTTCCTTTTAAAAATATTTGGAGGTCTGGTACAAGAGTATAGTGGGTAACTTACTTGGCTGACCTTGCACACAGCTGACCCAGATTTGATACCTGGCATTTTATATGGTCTCCCAAACTTTATCATGTGTGATCTCTGAGCACAAAGCCAGGAGTGATCCCTGAGCATCTCAGGGTGTGGCCCAAATCCCACCCCCCAATTAAAAATATTTGAGGGTCTTCACCCATGTGGTGTCCTGGAAACCCAGAGCCCTCTAGATTATTTTTGATCAACTGGGCCTGATGTTCAGTGTGAGAATTTGAAGATGGAGTATTGCATGGCTTCTACAGTGCCAGCAAGATTATCAGAGACACCCTCACGTACTTGGGTTACAGTCAGTGCCAGGGGTTAAACCCAGTACACATTCTTTTCCCCCTACTGCACACTTGATTGTCCTAGTCTACACTTTCCCCAGCATCTTTTCAGTCACCTGTCCCATGGTGATAACTTGTCTTCTGCTCTTTGTAACTATCGCTAAAGGGTGAGGATCAACATGATGACATTTTTGGCTTGAATGAGAACCTTGGAGCCAGAACAAATACACAGCATTCTTGCTAGTGGAAACAGAGCTTGACAAAGAACCAAGTATGCCTCAAGAGAGGAGGATTGGGGCAATGTGGCTTCTGAATACAAATAAAGTTCCAGGCGTGTGAAATTGGGTTGGTGGTGTCTGTAGATCTCCTCCCGGCATGTGAGCGTTCTCAGTGTAACACCCATTAATTCTTTCCTGGGCAACAGCTGATGCTCCTTTTGATGTTTGTTTCTGATCTTTCTTCCTGGAACACAGCTAATGGTGCACTGGGCTTACTCCTGGCTCTGTGCTCCTGGATCTTTCCTAGTGGATCAAACCTAGATTGGTCACATGACAGGCAAGGCGCTTTCCCCACTGGACAATCTGGTCCTGTTCCTTTTTTTTTTTTCTTCATTTTAGGCTATTACAATATCTTACTGCTTTAGAAAATATTGAGCCCCTCACTGGGAATAAACAGAACCTACCTACATTGTTTGGGCTTGGAGACACTTATTGGAACTAACAATGCCTTGGTTTCTTGCAGCTGATTCAGAATCCCTATATCACAGTGCGCAATGATGGGAGTCTCCACATGGAGAGAGTCCGCCTTCAGGACGGTGGTACATACACTTGTGTGGCCAGTAACATCGTGGGGACCAGTAACCGAACCACCAGGGTGGACGTGCATGGTGAGAGATTCAGCCTGAAAATCTGTGGAGATGCATTCAAAAAACGGGTTCAGACCACCACTCAGGAGAAGTGGCACTGCTTTGAATCATACTCTGCGCTGGTTTGTGGACATGGGAATGTGAGGAACTGTGTTCAAACTGTGTCCTCTTTCCATGAAAAGACAGTATTAGGAGACAACGGCATTGGTCTGAACCTCTTTGTGGAGAGACGTGAACTCTACTTAGGGTATTCAGTTTCAAGTTACCTTCCTTTGTTTTACTTTTTTTTAGGGTGGGTTAGGATTTTGATATATTTTTAATTAATTTTATTTTTTGGTTTTGGCACCCACAGCTGGCAGTGCTAAGGGCTCACTCTGGCTCTGCGTTCAGAGCTTGCTCCTAGTGGGACTCCAGGAACCACATGGGATGCTGGGAAATTGAATATGGATTGACTGATCGCAAGGCAATCACTCTGCTTGCTCTAGCTCTAGCTCTCTAGCCCTGAATTAGGAGGTTTTCTTTTATTTTAATTTTATTAAGTTCAGGTGATATGGTTCCAACAGTGTTCATGTCCTGTATTGGTCTACAAAGTGACTGTACCTCACTACTCCTGAATTCCTAAGACCCTCTATACTGTCCCTACCAGCTTTGGTACCTCTTCTTCCTCTGCTCTCTGCTGCTTGGTAAACTCCTATTACCCAAGCTCAAAGATTTGCTAATTCAATATTCAATATTGTCTATTCCTTGTTTATATCTAGTCCACCTTGGATAAGATCATCATGGTTTTTATTTGTCCCTGTCTTTTAGACATATTTTGATTAACACAAGACCCTCCAGCTCCATCTACCTTGCAATATATAGCAAAAGTTTGCTCCAGACACATTTTTCTATGGCAGGTTAAATGGGTTTTCCTATCTAATTCTTCTTTTCTTCCTGGACTGTGCAAGAAGCCAAGGGAAGGGGCCATTTGTGTGTTTGCTTGAAGAGCCTAGACTTTTCCACAGGCGCTTCTATGCCGGCTCCAGCTCCTTTGCACGTTCAGTGGCTTAAAGGTCACTGAATAAGAAATAAGAAAATCCAGAAGTCATTTCTTTTTTCCACTCTGTGACTAACAGCTCCCACACTTCAGAGTTCTCAGTAAATCAAGGCCAGCTTTGGAGTTTCAGAAATTGCCTCAACTGCTTTTGTCTCATTTCTTTTGAAAAGTTAGCAACATGGCTTTTGCTTTTTTTTTTTTTTAGTGTAGTATTAAAAAAAAAGCTCTATGTAGTGGGAGCCTTTGGAAGGATGGAACCCAGAACATTTCAGAACATTTATTTTTAGTCATTAATTTAGGACTGCTTTATTTTTTCAGGTCATGAATTGGAAAATCCAGTAGTTTCTGAATTTTCTTGCTTTGATAAAAATTTTTATGGATGGAAGCCATAGTTTTTAAATGTCTGTGTTTCTTTGTAAATAGCCATTCTCATCTCTTTCAGTCTTGTTTTTTTCCAGTGACAGTGCTTTCCCATAGGACAATAAGGTGCTCAGAGAACATGAGGGCTATACCCAGGAGTGTTGGGGGACCGAACAGAATCTAGGCCCTTCCCTGCATGGCAAGTGCTCCTATCCTTTATATATAATTTTTTGGGCCATACCCAGTGGTACTTAGGAATTACTCCTGGCTTTGCATTCAGGAATTGTTCCTGGTGGTGCTCGGGGACCATACAAGATACCAGGGACAGAACTTGGGTTGCCAGTGTGTAAGGCAAATGCCCTCCCCTCTGTACTCTGCCCCCTCTAGACCTTTGATAATGTTCCTAGTCCTCCTGTTTCTCAGATCAAGGATTCTTTACAGGAACATTAAAATAACCTTCAGTTGATTCTAGTCTCAGAGTAAGTGTATAACACCACATTGGACACAATTGGGCTTCACTGTTTATAGAGCAGTTTAACTATGCAAAACAGAGCTGATCTGTAATTCCCCTTGGTAGAAAATACTATATCTTTCCTGAAGGTGCATTTTGGGCCATTTTAAGAATTGAGGGTAGAAAGGCCTCTTAATGCATTGCTCCTCAGCTTCTAGAAAATGTCTAGAACATTGTGTGGTGGATTCCCAGGCAAACTCTTACTTGGAATCTCATCCACGTGTGCTGTTCCAGAAAAACACAGGGTCTTGTTCAGAAACAAGGACAAAAGTTGTTTGGAGAATGCAGAATCCTGGTGGACAGGCCTTTTCCTTTCTGGGCAAAGGTACTAGAACGTCTTCTCTACCAAGATGGCGGTTCTCTGGCTCAATCCAGCAGTGCGCATGCGCCTAGTATGCACTGCCTCTGAGGACCTCAGTAAAGCCAAAGCCAGCAGGATGTGCAGACTTGTCAAGCTGAGCAGAGGGCGGTACAGCCAGCCACTGTGGGCATGACCAGGATGCAATGACTGCTCCCCTTGAAAAACTGAAAGGTGCCTTTTCTTCCTTGCACCCCTCCCCAACTCAAACTTATTTAGTCAGCAAGGAGGTCACACAAGTTCCCCCAATCATTTGCTGTGATGTTAACTAAGCAACCTCTGGGCTTGTGATATTCTAGGTATGGGTGAGGCATCCCAGCCTGCTGTGGTTATCATTAACCCATTATCTTTTTCATTCTTAGGAATCCTCATTAAAGATTTTCAATGTCTTTGAGTGAATGAATGAATGAATGGAGAAAAGTAGATTAAAATGTTCCTCTAGGGTCCTCTTGATGCCTAGGTACACTCCCCCTCCCCCATCCAATCCTCTCTCTGTGCCCATCCACAGCATATGTTCTCAGAGCTGTGTTTTGCTGCTTCACTATGCAACTGTCAGACTCAATATGCAGTTCATGAGACGGCTTAAGTCCACGTTGCCACAAAATGACATCAGGGTTGAACATTGCCTCTTCTGCGATGATTCTGGAAATCAAATTTCTCGCTTGCGAGAGGCAGCCCAGCATTCTTGCTTAGCGCGGGCTCTTTCCTGCCAAATCTTTAAGAAGAAATAATCTAAAGAATAAGTGTGGCTCTAGGAAATTATGAGTGTGAAGCAGACCTGATTGCAGCTTGCCAAGGTTTTCTCTTATGCTCTGAGCTTCTGGAGTGTCTAGTTCTGGGAAACGCATGCTCCAGGGAGCTGTGAGGTTTCTAGAGACTGTTTAAAGGCAAGAATCAATATGGACTCACTGGGGCCCCAAAGGAGGACCCTGTGCCTGACTTGTGTTGACTGTTGTATGCATAACACAAGTTCTGAATTTTGCAGCAAGTGAGTTCTTCAGCTTAATCATTGTAGGAACACTGAGTGTGGATGGTTTTCTGCACATCCTTGTTAGGAGTCAATGTGATGGACCCAAGTACAAATGAGAAATATTCTTTTGTTTCTTTCTGTTCTTGCTCACACCGTCATAATGGATTTTCACTTAATCAAGCACACAGAGACAATCTATAGTGAGAGAACAGAAGGTCTTGATTATGCCAATTGTTTAGACTGGTGGGTCTAGGGTAGGCAAGCACCTGAAATCTTAGACAAAACTCAGGAGTCCAGAAACCAGTTTTTATAAAGCATAACTGCAAACTCATCATTATTTTTCTTCATGGTTAAGTGATGTGGTGTTAAACTTATCTTATGGCACCATATCAGTATGGTTATAGGAGTTTCCTAAAATCTGAAATGTTTTAACTCAGAATAGGGAAGTTCATCCTAGTGCAGACAGACTGGTATCTTTTAAACCTTCCTACCCACAAGCAAAATCATCTCTCTAGAGCACATGCTATAAATCAATATAAAATTAAATATACACATAAATTTTCATCATAACAGTATATTTCCCTATGCTCAAAAGTGTCTCCTGTAAGGCCTCTGGGGGGACATTTGGGATGCCAGGGATTGAATCTGGATCAGGTGCATGCAAGCAAATGCTCTACCCTCTGTGCTATCTCTCTGGTCACTTATTCATTGTTTCTGGGACATGTAGATCACTTGGGTCATGGTTAAATAGCCCAATTCTGTGGGTATGGGCAGTTGTATAGGTAGGCAATTTACAGTGACAACAGAACAAAAGGTGCAGATGTTAGGATTTTTTTTTGATCTTTATTTTCTTCAGTCCATTTTATTATTAGCAAAACTATTGAGCACAATTGACTTCTGGTGTCATGTGAAACATACCACATGGTAACTGTGGTGCTTCCTTTGTTTGGAATATTTCTTACAAGCATCTATCCAAATGTTTTTTGGAAATGCTAAGCCTGGTTGGTTTTCTGTTCAGTGGAGAGGCTCCATTGGGAACAGACTGAGCTGCTTGGGATAGAAGGTGGTGAATTCTGAGTCTTGCTTCCCTTTTGCAGTTGTTCCCACCATCCAGCATGGACAGCAGGTCCTCAGCACCATCGAGGGCATTCCAGTCATGCTGCCCTGCAAAGCCAGTGGGATTCCCAAACCTTCTATCACATGGTCCAAGGTAAATGATCTCTGATGGCAGTGTTACTGACATGGCGGTTGTTGTCTCTGGGATGATAATGAAATCTGAATCTGGGAGACAGCACAGGATTGAGCACCCCTATCTAACCTGGGTTCAGTCCCAGATCCATGTGGTCTCCCAGACATCACAGGTACAGCCCTGGTGTTTCTGGGCGCTGCTGGGTGTGACCCTGCTGGTCATCAGCTCTGCAGAGGCTCCCAAGTAACACCTCCTTCTCGTGCTAACCTACCTCTGTTAGACAAGTATTGTCTGGATTGGTCCTGTATCTCCTGATCTCTGCTTGGGGGAATCCTATGGACAAAAACTTTAAGATCAATTCTTCCTCATGTGGTACTTGAGTGGCCAGAATAGCCCTTCCCAGCCTCCATCTTTCTATCTTCATCTCTATCTTTCTATCTCTGACCTTCCTGTTCTAGAGCAGCTCTAAGGAGCCACAGGACCTTCTGGGCCTCTTGCTACAGCTCCTTATTTTCCTCCTTTGATGCTATGGAGAGTTTCTTCCCTTAAGTCTCTGTTGCTTCCACCTTTCTTCTTGGTCTATACCTTCCCCTAAGGGCTCAACCTTCCCTGCTCTGACTGAAGTTCTGGTATCAGGATCCTTCCAAGCTCTGTGGTTCTCACCATTCATGAGTTACCCTAGTCTTTGAGAAGTCGCACTTTCTATCTCTTTCCAGATTTTTTTTCTTGGAGCTCACCACCTGAGGTTTCCACCAAGCCTTCATCTCCTGTCACTGCTTCTTGGTCTTGATTTGAAACCAGGGTGTGTCCTTTCACTTGTACACACAGAAGCCATGGCAGGATCCCATTTTGCTATTACTGTGTCTCTAGGAGACCTGAAGGGAAAGAAAGGAGAGAACTGGAGCAGTGGTAGCTCAGAGAGTGAGATCTAGAATTAGGGGACTAGCAAGCCCCCAGAACAGGTAAAGAAATGGAGTCAGGTTGATCCACTTGGTTTGATTCTTCTTGTGGATATGGTCCATGGCAGTCCATTGGCACTGCCATAGCTGAGGAACCTGGAATATCACGAGAATGGCCAAAAAGCCACACAGAGTGGAAGTGAGCCTGGGTTGTTGGGAAAATGATTGCTGGCACTTGCTCATGATTGGGGAGCAAAGACCAGGGTCTGCTGGTTCAAACACATCATCTCAGGAGCTCAGTCAAGTGCTCTGTGCTTGTGGCAAGAAGCTGCTCTTGGCATCTGTGAAAAGAAAGATTGCAAAGCACAAAGGTCTTGGAGGAGAGGGGTTAGGGCTGAGATTATTTTTTGCCTGGGGGCCAACTCCAGCAAGCATCCTCCCCACATAAAAGAAGTGGTATTTGAGAAAATCTGTCCTCTCCCTGTATAGTGCCTGGGATGAGTCTCAGCATCATGCAGTTTAGGAAAAGGTACAAATGAAATCATATTGCCTGAATGGCCTCTGCTGGACTCAAACAGATTAAGGCTGAAGAGGCCAATATGCTTCCAGTTTGCAAGATCCTTGCCCTCCCTCTTTCCTCTCAGCGATCTTGGGGGGTGCCAGTTCCCTCACTTGAGATTTCCAACAGAGCATAAGCTTAACCTTAGCATGATGTCGTCTTGCCTCCTACCACTATTATTGACAACCCTTCTGTTTTCCAGTCACTTTACAAAACAGTATGATTTGGTAATAGAAAATGGCACAAGCTTTTTTTCCCTCCTGCAGATTCTCTGCCAACAATTTCAAGGGTGTGTAGCTGATTGGATCCTGCATGCTCTTGGGTGGTGTTTTGGTTATGGCGGAGGTCCAGAATCAAAGCTGGGTCCACCTTTGCTCTGTGTCTAGTTTTTTTGAGCCCGTTTGTAATTCACTATCGCTCACACTGCATGTTTGTTTTCCTGCCACATATACTACCTTGCCTTCACCGTCTCATACTGGATGGGTTTTGTGGTGCTCTGCAGAAAGGAGAGACAATTTCTAACAGCAACACCAAGTTCTCGGCCGGCGATGATGGCAGCTTACATGTGGTGGCCCCCAGCGGTGAAGAGAGCGGAGAGTACATGTGCACAGCTACCAACACAGCTGGCCACGCCAAAAGGAAGGTGCAGCTGACCGTCTATGGTGCGTGAGTGTGTGTCAGATCAGAGATACAGCAGCCAAAGGCTGTGTCCCCGAAGCAGCAGCACACCAGTTAGTGGGCTTTGTGAATATTTGGTTTTACTCATGATGTAGCATGAATAAAAGGGAATTTACTTGGGTGACCTGTGGGTGAGTTGGGGCTTTACCTACACAGCATATTAATGTTCTCTGAAGTTCATCCAGAATAGCAGGTGGTTCAGATGCATGGTAAGGTCAACTCTGGTGGCATCTGGGCCATGACCTTCTTTCAGACTTCTGGGCATGGCATCATACCTCTTTTCTTCTCTTTGCTTCAGAGGGAAACTTTCTACTCACTCAGCTAACCTCTCCCCTCTGTCCCGGAAGGGAAACTTGCCACTCTACTTAGCTAGCTTCTCTCCTCTGACCTGGAAGGGAAATCTCTGCTCTCTCAGCCAACTTCTTCCCTCTTCCCCCACAAAGGAAGCTTTCTGCTTACTCAGTCAACTTCTTCCTTCTGCCCTGAAAGGGAAACTTTTGCTCATTTAATCAGCTTCTTCCCTCTGCCCCAGAAGGGAAGCTTTCTGTTCCACTCTTGGTTTTGCTTTTCCACCAGAGGAAAATACTTCACTTGGGCATAGCAACATCTGGGGTAGCTTCTACCACTGACTGCTTGTCAGTTTTCTTTGCTTTGTCTGCAATAGCCCATTTCTGTCCCCACATTGTGTTGCCTATAGTGAGGCCCCGAATCTTTGGTGATCAGCGAGGACTGTCCCAAATGGAGCCGGTGGAGATCTCGGTGGTGGCCGGGGAGGACGTGACACTCCCCTGTGAGGTGAAGAGTTTGCCCCCGCCCATAATTACTTGGGCCCGAGAGAACCAGCTCATCTCCCCCTTCTCGCCAAGGTAGGGGTTTCACTCAGGCATTTCTACTGCTCACTCTGGGGAGACATCAACGTTCACCCTGTTTTATCCCTTCCTATTTGAATGATCAATACTATATTTTAGGTTGATGTTTCCTTATCAACTTAATGCATATTCTTCTCACAAGTCATGACCACTTAATTTCTTGGAATAGAATATTTCTAGAATCTTGGAATGGAATATTTCTGAAAACAACTTAAACCTGAGGCTCTATACTTGCTCATTGAGCCTACAGAAAATGCACGTTTTGTCTTTCCAACAGAAAACTTTGCCAAGAAAACTATGCATATTCATCCTAGAACATTTTTCCCCACAGAAAACACACATCTGTAGTGCTCTCTCTCATGAAAAATGCACACGTTCCTTTCTAGAGCATTCTTCCCATAGAAAACACTGGTGTTTCTTCTACAATTTATTCTCCACAGAAAACATTCATGTTCTTTCTGAGTATTCTTTCCCACAGCAAAAACACTTCTGCTCATTCTAGAATATTCTCTTTTACAGAAAATGCCCTCTAGATTATTCTATTTCACAGACAACTTTGTGCTCCTTCTAGAATATTCTTTCCTACAGAAGACACTCATGTTATTTCTGAGATTTATTTCCTATTGCTGACACATTCCTTCTAGAACTTTCTTTCCCACAGAAAACACTTGTGTTCCTTCTAGAGTATTCAGAAAACTCTTCTAGAAAACCCTTTTGGAGCATTTTTCCTCCCATAGAAATTGCTTATGTTCATTCTAGAAAATTCTTTCATGCCAGAACAATTACTGATTCCCAGACTCCCCTATTTGAGGTTGACTTTGTTTTTGTTTTTTTTTTTCCTTGTAGACACACTTTCTTGCCATCTGGATCCATGAAGATCACTGGTGCTCGAATCAGTGATGGTGGAATGTATCTTTGTGTGGCTACAAATCTTGCTGGAAATGTGACTCAGTCCATAAAGTTAAGTGTTCATGGTAAGCATTTTTGCTGGAGTGGGTCTTCCCTAGTAGTATTCAAGGGCTCACATTCAGAGATGCTCAACCTAGCTAGCTGAAGTGTTTGTGGTTCTGCATTTGGGCCGGAGGAGGTGACAATGCATAGGCTCTGTGAGGCTGACAACAGTAGGATGGTATCAAGCAGTGTCCAGAGTGCCTTCAGGGCTATGCTCCAATGTGCTTTGGGAGGAGTACCTGCTGGGGTTTGAAAGCAGCCTTTAGCATGCACAAAGCATGACTCCTGACCACTGGGCTAACCCCCCTGGTCCACTGAGGTAAATTTTAAATGAAGATGGTTAGTTACTTAGCATACCTACTGAATCCTGCTCCCTGTATCCCTTTTGATATGTAAATTACAGACTAGTTTTTTCTTTCCTTCATATTTACTTTAAGATTTTTTTCTGCAACTTACAATTGACTTCCCCTGCTCTCCACAAATGTGTAGTGCTAAATCTTGGAAGCTCAGTGTGACCATAGTATCAGGTGATAGTTGTCAATATAACAGTAATAAATATGATGGTTGGGCCACTGATACTTTTGTAGGCATGAATGTGAAGTTCCCAGGCAAGCCCAATATCATTCATATTTTGTCATTTTATATTTGTTTATATTTCAAAAGCTCTGACAGCAAACATGATTTCTGGGGATTCTGGGGCTCTTTGGGGCTGTCTTTCTTCAGTTTACTATATCTGGAATCTGATTTGCTCCTCTTACCCACCGTTACTTAACTGAAACTCTTCAAGGATGACATTGCAGGGTTCATTTTTTTTAGATAATGGAGGAACCCTCCCCCGCCGAAAGTGGGGGCCTGGTTTCATTCCCAAGTCTCTTCCAGGTGTCCCTTTGAGCCAGATGACTTGATCTCATACAAATTTTTATACTTCAATGCTAGTTAGAGCTCTGAGCCTGCTTATCACTTTCTTCTCTGATCATGATGATAATGAGCATACAAGTGAAAATTTAGAAAAATTTTTGACTTAGATAAGGAGGAGTTGGGCTCTTTAAGGAGGCAAGATACACACATTCTGATGATATCCTTGGTCTTGTAGGGGTCCTGGGTGTTTGCTGTACCTTAATCATACTTACCTATGTTTTGAGACATGAGCTCAGAATGTAATATAGTAATATTATTCTTATACTATAATACTGTAATACTACATTACAGGAAGTATTATAGTCCCTGTGTTGATATTTCATTATTTGCTTTGTTTAGTTTTCAAGCCAGATTCAGTGGTATTCAGGACTTAGTTCGGCTCTGAATTCAGGGATCACTCCCGATTGGCTCAGGGTACTTTGTGGGATGCCATGGGTCAAACCCAGGTTGGCTGTGACAGAGCAAGCATCCTACCCACTATACTATCATTCCAGCCCCTTATTTGGATATTTTACTTTGAAATTCACAGAGAATTCTTGGAAAATCTTTTTTTTTTTTTTTTTTTTTTT
>PVKC010041801.1:0-12081 GCA_004027635.1 Crocidura indochinensis
CTGACCAATGAAAGCATCACCACATCCCCATGTTTTAGACCCCAGAAGACCTTTTACTCTTGAGACTGAAAACCAATGCATGCCTCACTAGTCCTCATAAAAACAGAACATTAAAAGTGCAGAATTATATTTGCTCCTTCCAGTAACTTCAACAGTGTAGAATTCCAGAATATTATAAATTCCATATTAGAGTCAATTTTTAAAAATTTCCCCCTGATTCACGCTCTTTCTTAGACCAGGTACATTTATTTTAATCTCATGAGTAGCATTTTAGATTTAAGGGAAGTCAGATCTAATTTTGTGTGACATATGATAGAAAGGATATAAAGACACATAACAGATGGCTTAGAAATAGTCTAATTGTACAAAGCATTCCACAAAAGTCATGCTTTCATTTTGAGATGTAATTTTCTAGGGAATGTTTAAAAGGTTAAATTGAGCCAGCTGTGCACCACGTTCTTCCTAATCTCGTTTAGCTGTAGCCATCACTTCCTCACTCAAAAGCCAGGCCCCTAGAGGGGGGTCCAGGTTTGTGTGTGGTTGAGGCCACAGACGCATGCCCAATTGTCCCCCACCCCTTGTTATTGCCACAAAATCCTGAGGATGATCACCTTGTCGGGATGTCCTAGCCATTTTCCCAAACAATGACACACCCGCTCCAAAGAATGAGCTTGATGTTGGCCTCTGGAACCCCTCCCCTTCTGGCCCCCTGTTACCGTTGCACTCAGGCCCTTGCCGCAGATGGTGGTCTTGTAGTCGCCAAAGATCTGCCTGACTGCGCCGGTGGTGTAGAAGCCCTCAGCCAGCAGAAGGGCCCCATAAAGGAAGAAGAAAGAGGCAGTTCCATAGATGACATACTGGAAGCCATGGATCCTGCATTAACATAAACAAGAGAGAGAAGGAAGTCCTATTATTTAAGGACCAAGTTCCTTTCTAATAACTGAAAACACTTGAGTGGACACAAAAACACGCTGGGATTTCTTTAGAGGAGTCTAGGTTCTTTCTCTATGGCTTATCTTTCTCTATATTGAAATGAGGGAAGATATGAACAAGTGACTGAAAGCACAAGTCCTTCCGCCCACAACTAGGTAACCTTGTAACGTGAAAAACTGGGTTTCTTTTCTACTTGGTCTGAGCCTTCAAATATGATCCCTCAGAAGAAAGGGAAGAAAGAATAGAGGAGCTAGTTCTGAAGGAACAGATCTAAGATCAGGGATGATGGTTCTTAGTAAACACCTAAGAAGACATTAGTGTATTGTTTCTCAATCTTTTTTTTTTTATTACTGTGACCCCCTTTCAAACTTTTTTCATGTACCATACTGTCCTGCCAGTTGGTCCTCAATGTATATGATTTTCACTTTGAAATACTTGTGGTTCCATAAGAAGGCATATGGATCCTGTTTGAGAACGCTGCTCTAGAAATGTGCCAAACAAAGAATGGTAACTCTATCTTACTCCATTCATTGTGTCACACCTGGGCAAATCCTGATAAGCCTAAATATCAGAACTAGAACACATGGAAGAAAGAAAGACAGATGGGATGAAGAATGGAATGACAAATTTGCTTTATAAATTTGACACTTCCTTATCTCATACTTTGGATGTGGCAATATGTGGAGTCTATATTATCATAAGGGGACACTACAATACTCTTAACTGCCAAAATAATCACCTTATAGTTACTGAGATTCTAAAAACCAAAATTCTAAGGCTTAATCAATTCTACTCTTACGTCTTCATGTTGTAGACAAAGGAAAAAGAAATGGACTTATGTCAAGAACAGATATACTTACACATTGATGAGATACTCATAGTCCTGGAAGTTTTTGGAGAAATAAGTCTCAATGAGCTTTTCCGTGCCAGTGAGTGCTTCATGTCCACAGCCACAGAATAGTGCCACTCCAAAGAAACACAATCCAGTGGCCACCAGGGAAGCAAAGGGGGCCCCTACCAAACACCTTGCACAGCATTCTAACAAACCTGAGGAAAAAGAAAGAGGAAGACTCAGCAGTGCATAATAAATTGTAACTTGTTCCACTCACAGCTCCTCATGAAAGCACAAAGCCCCAAAGCAGGAGAAACTAGAGCTTTAGGTCTTTGCAATGACAATGACACCAAGAAAAACCCAAGTGTTAGTTAGAGTTTGATTCCTAAAATCATCTGGTCCCCTAAACATTGCCAAAAGCAAGTCCAAAGCATCAAGTGAGGAGTGATTTTTGAGCACTGCTGAGTGCTACCTATTCCAAAAGAAAAAGAAAACAAACCATGCTAATTGATCCATTCTCAAAAATAAATCCTTAACTTTAATTTACAGAATTTGCCATCAGTCATTCAATGGCAAACTAGAAAAATTGCAATCCCTTCTTTCTGATTTGTTTTCATCATTCATCAACTATTGGAATACTCACTATCTGCTCATATTTGTGCTAGGTGTTTTGTGGGCTATGAAAACATAGAAGACATAAGCATTGCCATATGATAGCTAGTATTTCATTTATTGAACAAGAGTCATCTAAGGTATAGAAAATATTTGCAATGATTTTAGGGAGCCAAATAAGTGATTGCAAAAAGTTAAAGAGCTAAGAGCTACAGCAAGGTACAAGTGCAGAGATCCTGGCATGATTACCCTGGGTTTGAGCCTATAAGAGCATTCTAGTGAGGGTACACTTTTTGATTAATTTTAACCAAGATATATGGAGGATACCAGTTCAAAGGGAAGAAGGAAACTGGTAGAGGACAAAAAGTAGGCAATAAGAAGATTACTATTTTTCATGCTAATAAGAAATGTAGGCATAATGATTTGGGGGCACTTTACAAGGCTGGTTTGTTTGCCATACTGAATCTTGGTCAATGTCCCCACCCGAACCACATTCCTAAATTGAGGTTCTGTCCAAACAAATACAAAGAGACTTTATACAAAGTGAGCAAAGCGTTAAATATATTTCTGGTGTGACTTCTTGAAAACATGTGCTAAAAATCCCTGATAAACCCACATCTGGTACCCGAGGACCCTTGAGAGTATTGCTGAATAGCAGGAAAGGCATATAAGAATTCATGTGCTCTAAAAGAATTTGTATCCCAAGTATCAGCCTCACACTCTAGGATGCCACATGGAGTGAAACTTCATAAATATCAATCAGCTAGATAACTGACTGATTAGTTAGGGAAAGTATAGCTCTATGTCGTCAATTGACCAGATTGCCCCAAAATGGAAGCAATGAAGTTGGTAGCTTCCTTCTCCTTCCTTTCTTCCATTTTTCCTTCCTTCTGTTCTTTATTTGCATGTAGTTTTGCAAGTATGCATTTACTGAATTTACATATCTATTCATATATCATATAGAATATATAGGTATCTGCAGATAAACATGTATACAAATCTGTTTAAAACTGCTATTTTTGACTAAAAGTATTTAAGTCCTTGTAGAAAGAAAATAAATTTTTGTTTATTTATTTATTTTATTTATTATTTTATTAATTTTTATTTGGCTTTTATTCCAAGCTTATTCACTAATCAATAGATTATTCCAAGCTTATTTACAAGGAGCCCGTTGCCTGATCCTCTTAAATCTAGTAGAATTTCTTTTTACCCATTAGCACAGATATCTAATTATTTTCATGATTGAATTGCATTAAGATGAATATATTTTGAATGACAAAATTATTGAGAAAAATGAGGTGGCATTTGTCTGTTTTAGAGCCAAAAATATATATGTAAGTCCTTTTAACTGCAACATCCTATAGTGGCAGCCTTCCATGGTCCTCAGGGGATCTTTTAATTTTTTTCCTACAATTTTTTTGTTTGTTTTTGGGTCACACCTGGCAGTACTCAGGGGTTATTCCTGGCTTAGAAATCATTCCTGGCAGGCTCGGGGGACCATATGGGATGTTGGGATTCGAACCACCATCCATCTACATGCAAGGCAAATGCCCTACCTCCATGTTATCTCTCCAGCCCCTAAGTTTTTTTTTTTTTTATTTTGGGGTCATACCTGGCTATGTTAAGACCTTAATCCTGGCTCTATATTCATAGGATGTGCTCAGGGCCAGTATGTGGTGCCAGAAATTAGTGTTAGGCTTTTGTAAGGTAAGTTTTACAAGGCAAGCCCTAGCCACTATATTATAACCCCAGCACAAATATTATTGTATGCCACTGCAGAGGTTATGCTCAAAGGTCCAAGCCAAATAAAATATCTAACTTTAGCAAAAAATTAATTTCTTTCATTTTTAAAACACAAGTATTTCTGCTTAAAGACTTGGCCTCCATTGGAAATACTCACGTACCAATATTGCTGTAGGTGTTGCCAATTTACTTGGCATAAAATGTGCAAGAATACTTGATGAGGATATCTTACTAAGGACAAGATAGTGTAGAGAATAAGGTACTGCCTTGCAGGTCTCCTGAGTACTACTGGAGGAACACTCAAGCAAAAATCATGGAATAGCCCCCAAACACTGCCAGGTGTGGCCAATATCTCCCAACACACAAAAATTGCCCCATCAGAGTTGGTCCATGGTGTGCGTACATGATTGTATGTGCTTTTGAACTTGTGCCTATGTAAAAAAAATCTGTACATGTCTGTATATATATATATATATATATATATATATATATATATATATATATATATATATATATATATACTGAAGAGAAAAATGAAGCAGCTGAAATGTATTTTCCCAAAATTTAGGCTAACTCTCTAACCCAAAACTATCTCTTAAACTTAACAGGTTAAGTTGCTAAATGAGTCCTGTGAATCAAGAAAAGGAGCTTGGAAATAAATAATTGCTGGCATTTTTCTTCTCTGCGTAGCCAACTCTTTCCCACCCCCAAACTCTTACTGTTGTCATAAAGAAGGTCTCCAAAGCTTGGAGGGGAAGGTCAGTGACCCTACTGTTCCATCTCTCCATAACACAGGGTCAGGACTTGCACAGAGCCCTCCATGACTTCCTGGGACAAAGAACCCTTGTTTCCCCACTGAGACCTCAGGAACCTAATTAGTATTTTGTAGGGATTCACAGGCCTAGGGTGTGGAGGGGGTCAGAACCAGGGAACAATGGCATAACTTTGTTTAGTCTGGAGTAAGGGGAGGATCTATCCTAGCAAGTGACTATCAGTGGCCCACTCACTCACCCCAGCCTTTTCACTCGGAGAAGTACTAAATAGTTGTGTATGTGTGATCAGGGATGGAGAAACTTGAACTCTTGCTAGTCAGAGAATTCTTTTTTTCTGCTTCATTGGCACTCAATATATGGAGCAAAATTATATAGGCCTTAACTGCTAATGTCTCTAAATGTGAAGTTGGAAGTAATGCTAATTTAAATTATACCTGGGGTACAAATAGCTCAACAATTAAATATACAACTCTTTATAATAAAAATTGAAATATTTATTCTAGAACCATTTAAGTTAAGCATAAATGAATCTGACTGTCTGGACCAAAAAATAAGAATATGAGGGGCCAGGCAGTGGCGCTGGAGATAAGGTGCCTGCGCTAACCTAGGACGGACCACGGTTCGATCCCCCGGTTCCCCATATGGTCCCCTGTGCCTGCCAGGAGCGACTTCTGAGCGAATAACCAGGAGTAACCCCTGAGCGTCACCGGGTGTGGCCCAAAAACCAAAAAAAAAAAAAAAAAAGAATATGAAAGAAAATCAGTCTTTATAAAAGTAGTTGATAATAGGGCTGGAGGAATATCACAGCAGTAAGGAGCTTGCCTTGCTTGAGCCAACCACAGAGGGACCCGGTTCGATTTCCGGCATCCCATATGGTCCCTCAAGCCTGTCAGGAGCAATTTCTGGGTCCAGAGCCAGGAGTAACCCCTAAGCATCGCCGGGAGTGATCCCCCACCAGAAAAAAAATAAAACTCAAAAGTAGCTGATAATAAAAAAAACATTTTGAGAAGGTTTATTGAGTTCATTTTCACAGCAAAAGAAGTGTTCTTTGGAATGTAACTAATGCCACATGACTTTCATTTTCTTTATAGTTTAATTTGTTATGATCAAAAGGGTTGCGGTTGATTCAGGAAGCTATGCAGGATTCTAGAGAAGCTTTTTATTACCTCAAGATACAGTCTCATGTTCTAGACTAAGAATAGGCTAAAATATGGTAGTTTTCATAAAATAACTGCATAGCCAACTTTCCCACAGCAACTCAATTGTATTAGATCACCTATGTATGATGGAGAGAAAGGAAAAGAACGATCCTCTTCAGTGTTTTCCTTACCTTGTGATTATATTAGCAGTAACCTAGACTCTATGACAAATAAAAGGGAATTATAAGTCCAATCCCTTTTGTTGTCATGTAAAACAATCTTATATTTTCGAATAAAGACCAAAGCTACTAATAACCTAGTGTTGAAATATAGATGTATAAATACATCTTTAACTATATTTCATGGTTAAAATGTAAACAAGAGGAAATATACAGTATTGTCTAGATTTATCTGTAAACTCCTAAAGCTAGTCTGATTAATCTCTGATAAAACTTCAAGTTCTTGTTAACATTTTCACAAAATTCTAACAAAGATCAATAGAAACATTGCAATGCTTATCTAGATGCATGTTCGTTCAAGGACTTTGTTGATCCTGACACTGTATCTTTAACTAAGAGCTGATACCTCCCAAACCCTTCTTTCTCATGCCCTGAGAATGCCTTAAGAATCAGGTCCATAATGAAAATTCACTGAGAATCTGGAAGCCCCTCTAAGGGAGGAAAGGAAAGGCTTTCACCATGGAAAGAAATTGTAGAAAAAGACTGATTGTACCTTGTACAATTCCCAGCCTGTCCCTTAAATCTAACTGACAACAAGAAAGATAGAAGATCCCTATAAAATAGAGCTAAATAACAAGCAGGCTCATTGAAAAAATGGTCTCATCTCCCAAAATATCTAATCTGCACTAGCCTTACCCTCTTTCTAGAATCCACTCTAACCTCACTCCAAGAACAGAAGGTTCCTTGATCACAACCTACAGCAGTTGACAGAGCCAGGACATTATAGCACTACAGCAGCCATGACTGGTACTGGGGATAGATCGTGACCGATGGATTGGGCCTAGGAGTAGAATAACAGTCAACAGAAGGTTCCAGAGACAAAGACATTTACTTCTGGCATTACCCTAGTCAAACAAAGATCATATTGTATTATTTACATGGAATCAGAACTTACATCACATTAAACTTCTGGAGATTACCCTATGACTATTGAAAAGTAGGACTCACAGCCTCGTAGTCAAGATAGTCCAATCAGTGGACAGAGTTAAATACGTGGAATCTCAGCTTCCTTTTTAGATAGTTGTTATTATTCTTATCATTACTTTATCAGCATGATCTGGACCACATCACTTACATAATCCCCACTCCTGCAAAGCACATGGACATAGATGTACATGTGTGTGTTGTGTGTGTTTGTACATGTGAGCACCAATTTATGCCCAAATACTAGTAATATGGAGTAGAATTTGAAGTTTGACTTATACTGACACACTGTCTCACACACCGAACACACTGTCTTTATCTTGTCCTAATGGAGTTGTAGACTATTTTTCTCTGTCTTCTATTTTCCGAAAATTTCTTGGATCTTGCTACTATATAAATAGCTTTGAGAAAGTGGTTCTAGATTTCTAGTTGTTGAATCAACATGTGCAAAGCTAGGGCCAAAGGCCCTTGAAGAAGAGCAAAACTTTCTGTCCATCTTTCTGACTTGCTGAGATTCCTTTGATTCTAAAGTATTAAAGAATTGAGGCAAGGAATAGTCTGGGAAAGATTGCTTGTTCCTGATCATTCTAGTCAGTGTAAATGGGACAAAAAGTGAATGTACTGATTTGATTTGGATCAGATTACTTTTTTTTGTTTGTTTTTGGGTCACACTCAGCAGCGCTTAGGGATTCCTCCTGGCTCTAATCTCAGAAATAGCTCCTGGCAGGCTCGGGGACCATGTGGGATGCTGGGATTCGAACCACTGTCCTTCTGCATGCAAGGCAAATGCCCTACCTCCATGCTATCTCTCCAGCCTCAATGGATCTGATTACTTTTTAGCTACCGACATACTTCTTGCCATTTTGGTGGGATTCAGCCAGTCCTCTTGCATTTTGAAAAAAAAGAAAAGATGAACCCCTATTCTATCTCTTCACTTCTTTGCCTAAACTAAATCCATTACTCTGAACCAGCTAAAATTCTGTACTTTACAAAAAAAACACATTTAAATAAAAGCATCAGTCCAGTTACCAGTGTAAAGACCATTATTCTCAAACAATAGGTTTGCAGGAACCAATGTTTTGCTGTTCAATAATGTCATTGAATTTCTGAGCAAAGAATAATCAGCTCCTGCTCTTTGACTCTTTTCTGGTTCCATTGTTATCCCAGAGATAAGGATTAATGAGCTGTAATTTCCTCCATAAACTTTATGTGCATATACTACTAACTTCAAAGTTTATTTTTCTTTCCCAATCTTTGGGAATTCCATATGGCTGAGATAATTAATATCCTGTTTCTGGAGGTGATTATGCAAAATTAGTAGGAGCATAACTGCCCATTGTAGAACAGATTCATGAGCATATTGAGAGTAGACTTCTAAAGTTCTTTTTAAGTCCAGTTTCCATGATAGAGTTTGGATACTACAATTTTAAAGAGTTACACATTCCAAAAGTAATAGCAGCTGGAAGTTCCAGCTCACCTCAGGAAGCTCACCACAAAGAGTGATGAGTTTAGTTAGAGAAATAACTACATTTTGAACTGTCCTAAAAATGAGAACCTATGACAGAAATGGAGATCCTGTCTAGAGTACAGGCCGGGGTGGGGGGGAGGAGGGAGATGTGGGACAATGGTGATGGGAACGTTGCACTGGTGATGGGTGGTGTTCTTTACATGACTGAAACCCAAACACAATCATGTACGTAATCAAGGTGTTTAAATAAAAATAAATAAAGAAATAAAGAAATTACCTACTAGTTCAAATAATTTGTGACACTCTATTGAATAATTTAAAATCGCTACTCTATCATGTACCTTCAACTCCCAAGTTCTGGGATCTAACTATGACCTCATCTATGTTCTATGTTGGCAATCTCCCTTAAAAAGCTATCTTGCATCATTTACAAGAAAGCAACCTGTTGTCACCTTCTTTACTACTTCTTTTTCCACAGGACTTTCATCCTTCTAAGGCAATAATATTCAGTCTCCTTTGTTATCTCTCCTCTTGCTGTTTGATTTTGTTTTGGGGCCACACCTGGCAATGATTAGGATTAGTCCTGCTTCTACACTGAAGATTTACTCCTGACTGTGCTCAGGGTATCATGTGGGATGCTGGGCATGGAACCAAGATCAGCAGCATGCAAGGTAAATGCTCTACACACTGTCAGATCACTTAGGCCCCAGCCCTCTGTTTTATTTCAAATTCTACTCAGTCAGTTGTCCTGATTTAGGTAGAGTGTCTGATGTCACTTAGCATAGGAATTTAAGTCCCTCAGAAATTATTTTTGTCTGGTCACAATTCATTGGCCAAATGATTCTTCCCTAAGCACACAACGTAAACACACATTTAAGAAAGATTAAGTTAACCTGCACAGACATCTGTCATGCTTTATAATCAGAGTTATCATGATTTACGAGTGTTATAGAGCTTGTTCATTACAAAGGACCTGCATCAATATTATTTCTTTCTCACAACCACCCCAAACACAAAATTACCAATTGTTTGCCTCACTTTTCAGATGGTTCAATGATCATTCACAGTCATGGATCAAAATCATAAAGTTCTTTAGTGGCATATGAAGAATTTCAATCTGATTGTAAAGATGTACCCAGTGCTCTGTCCTCTTTATTACACTACTTAAATTCAAACCTCAGAAATCTCCCAATCCTGAAATAATCTCTTTAGGTCTATTTCAGAAGAAAATAACCTAAAAGCTAACACAAATTCAATGTAATTGAAAACCTATGTCCCTGGAAATTATTGTTATCTTCTGGACAAACTACATGATGAATGCACAGGTTAATGAATTATCATTTTGTGTTATTCATTAAGGCCTTGTTTTGTTTGAAAAATGTGAACAATGTTTACATGTCTCTGTGAGATCCTGTGTAAACATAAAACCCTTATTCTATGCATTTTTTCTTCAGAGTACATTCTAACAGGGACTAGAATTACCACAGTATCTTTCTTTCATCCTGCAATCTGCAAAATCCTTTGGAACACCAGTAAGTAGGCAAAAATCCTAAGGTCCTAGCAGCCTCCTAACTCCTCAGGAGTTAGAATCTGAGCTGTGCCCTCAGGAAGGCAAATGCTATGATACTGCCTAGATTTGGTTTTCACACACATATGGGCATGCATGCAAGAGTGCACAAACACTGACATATACACATACAAACACACACACACCTGCCCATATCTGTTCCCCCTTCTAAAATCATTCCAGACTTCATTATTACTTTCTAAAACTGGGATTGACTCCTTCATTCGTGGCTAAATCTGAATCCATCTTGCCCAATTCCCTTAATTTCCTATTGATGCCAAACATGGTCCAAATGCTGTACAAACAAGAAGTCATTTGTGCAATACTCTGTTGCCTCCAGGAGAACCAGGCATGTCATATGACCTGACCGTTAGGGAACCTAGGAACCAGCAAAAAGGAGAAAGTAGAGAGAACAGGGGTTAGGAAGGCACATGACCATATGCAACCTGGTGGGTACTCTGTCCAAATGTCTGTGGGATTCTCCACGCACTGCTGGAATTCTTTTGAATTCATACATCATTTTCAGTATAGCAGAGGACTTCATCTAATTGACCGCTAAGTCATTAAAAAGAAACAACTTCCATACATAACTCATTATAAACATTGGAAATCCCAAATCCCAAAGTTGAAAATGCTCTTTCAAATTACAGTACCTGGTAGACTGTCTTATGCTTAAGTTTTCCAAACTCACCCATGTCTTTGGGACTCTGACTTCAGTTGTAGTCGGCTGGCTAGTCCGCTTTGCGGGCTGACTTGGTTCAACTGGAAAGATCCTCTTCTCTCCAGTCTCTTTTACTTTTTCTGAGTATCTTTGTCCTCTTCTCCTGTAATGAAAAGGGCTTTCTGATGCACAGCCATCCCTCTTAAAGGGACAGGCCTGCTTTCCTCCTCCTCCTCCCCCCTTCTCTGCTCCTCTTGTCCTCTTCATTTCCCCACCTCCTCCCTTCTCCAAGGGCTCCATTTTCTTTCTTTCACTGGCAATTGTTTCAACTAGCTCTTTTCCCTTTTTCCAATCTACCTAACTTTGTTTGGCTACAAAGTCATCTGAAAATCTGGTTTGGAGGTGGAAATAAGAAGATATTCTAGAGGATTCCAAATGATCATTTGGTTCTATGTGCTGTGGGATGAGATGTGAAAGCACGAGTGTCAGAAGTCCTGAAAGTAGGAGCATTCATGAGGGAGACAGGATAAAATATCTAGATGCTGTCCTTCAAAGTCATTCCAACCTTGCCTCGTCCCCACTGCCTCACTCCTAGCACCTTTTGACCATGTCTACTTTTTCCCTTCCTCTCATTCCTTGACACTCCTTTAATCACTCATTCTAGAAACACAATAAAGAGGAAAATATTAACTTTTAAAATAGTTTTCTCCAAATATCTCTTGGTTCAAACAAGAGACAAAATACAACTGTAAACTCCACAAACAGATTGTGACCTAGTTAGGGGACGTTAGAATTGTAATAATTTTATAGATAATATAACAGAGATTCGAGGAGTAGCAAGAGTTGTGCAGGTTCAAGGGATAGACTAGACAAAAGGTCAGATATAACAATGCGGATGATTTCTATGAAGGGTTATCCAAATTGAGACATACCAAGGACATTATTTGAATACCAGGTATTCAATCCCCATTCTGAAAATGCAGCTGTTTTCATCAAACAGCTGGAGTGGGACCCGGAGAGATAGCACAGTGGCGTTTGCCTTGCAAGCAGCCGATCCAGGACCAAAGGTGGTTGGTTCGAATTCCGGTGTCCCATATGGTCCCCCGTGCCTGCCAGGAGCTATTTCTGAGCAGACAGTCAGGAGTAACCCCTGAGCACCGCAGGGTGTGGCCCAAAAAACAAAAAACAAA
>PVKC010041802.1:0-12082 GCA_004027635.1 Crocidura indochinensis
TGTGTGTGTGTGTGTGTGTGTGTGTGTGTGTGTGTGTGTGTGTGTGTGTTGGGGGCTCTCCACAGGGTAGGGTGAACCAGGTTCTTCTAAGGAGTAGGGGCCAGCCCCGGTATCTGGAATTTCCAGGTGTCTGGCTTTCTGCACAGGCACGTCAGATCCTGGACCAGACACCAGTGAAGGAGCTGGTAAGCCTCAAATGGAAACGATATGGGCGGCCATACTTCTGCGTGCTGGGTGTCGTCTACCTGCTCTACATCGTCTGCTTCACCGTGTGCTGCGTCTACCGGCCCTTGAAGCCAAGAGCCAGCAACCGCACCAGCCCCCGGGACATCACCATCTTGCAGCAGAAGACTCTGCAGGTGTGTCCTGTGCTTGCTACCTCAGAGGAGCTCTATCTCTTTCTCTTCCTCTTTCTCCTCCTCTTCTTCCTCCTCCTCTTTCTCCTCCCCCTTTCTTCTCCTCCCCTCCCTTCCCTCTCTTCTCTTACCTCCTCTTCTCTTCCCCCTTCTCTTTTTTCTGCTCCTTCTTGTTCTGATTATTCTATTTCTCTTCTTCTACCTCCTCCTCCTCCTTCTTTTGTTTGTTTTTTGTACCATACCCAGCTGTTCTGAGGCTGCATTCAGAGATCATTCCTGTCAGGCTCTGGAGACCAAATGGGGTGCCAGGGATTGAACTTTAATTGTCAGCATGCAAAACAGGCACCCTAAATGCAATACTCTCTCTCCAGCCCTGGGTCTCTGCACACTGCTATTTTTTGTTCTGTTTGTTTGTTTGGTTTGGGGCCACACCCAGCAACAGTCAGTGGTTATTCCTGACTCCGCACCAGAAGTTAATTCTGGCAGTCTCTGGGGATCAAAGATATGGGATGCTGGGGATCAAAACCGGGTTTGTTGTGTACAAGACAAATGCCCTATCTGTTGTGACATTGCTTAGGCACCTGCACATTCCTTCTAACACTTGAGTCCTTTTTCTGCATCCCATCCCCCAGTCACCACCTCACACTTTACACTTTATACCTGTACTAAGAGTAGAATCTGAAACACCAAATCTAAAGGATTGAGGGTAGCTTGGTCACAGGGCAAGGCAGCTGTTGCTAATCTTGGGGCTTTTATGTCAACCCCAACTTCAGGAGGCCTATGGGACCCCCAGAGATGACATCCGGCTGGTGGGTGAGCTGGTGATAGTGGTAGGTGCGATCATCATCTTGTTGGTAGAGGTGAGTCCATTAGCCAGATCAGTAAGAGCCTGAATGCATTGCTGAGGCCAGCCTGAGCTGCTGAACACAGCCCCCGTCTCCCTCCCTCCAGATCCCTGACATCTTCAGATTGGGTGTCATCCGCTTCTTTGGACACACTATCCTTGGAGGGCCGTTTCATGTTCTCATGTGAGTCCCTTCACCCCCATTACTTTCTGCTCTAGAGCTCTATCCCTGATGCACCTAAGTTCCTGGCTTTAGTCTGATATTCCAGGGATCCTAATCCAACGATACACATGATCCTGTGTATGGAACTTGCAAAGGCTGCATTGGCAGGTGTGGGTACTTCAAGAGGGTTTCTCTGGCTTTGGGGCACCCCACAGCTCATGTCTGTTCCCCCCACAGCATCACCTATGCCTGCATGGTGCTGGTGACCATGGTGATGCGGCTCTCCAATGCCAACGGTGAGGTGGTGCCCATGTCTATCGCGCTGGTGCTAGGCTGGTGCAATGTCATGTACTTTGCCCGAGGATTCCAGATGTTGGGACCCTTCACCATTATGATTCAGAAGGTCTGTGTCACATACTCCCCAATTCCCAATTTCTGGGAGAATAGATAGGGAGTCATTATATATAGCTAATAGTATATATAATATTCATATTATATATATTATAGCTACTGGGTATTGCTGATTTTCTGGCCACACATAGTCATGCTGCCGTGGTTCTCAGCTCCTTCCCTGACCCTTCAACAATGTGGCCTCCAGTTCTGTTCCTGGGACTAACAGGCCACAGATGAATGGAGGTGGGATTTGCAGGCCCCACAGGGTGTCAACCAACTAGGGTTCTGAGAACAGGACAGGGCTATTGGGCATCTCAGGGTTACACTTGTGAGAGGTTTGAGGAATTAGAGAGAGGCTAGTGCAAAAGTCTTCTTTCTCCCCCTGTCCCTGTCTAGATGATTTTTGGGGACCTGATGAGGTTCTGCTGGCTGATGGCTGTGGTCATCCTGGGCTTTGCTTCGGGTGAGATACCTTTCTGGGAAGGGCAGGGATAGGCTAAAGAGACAAAGGGCACCCCTGGAAGTCTCAGGATAAATTCACAAGGGGATGATGACCCATGGAGTAAGGTGTTAAGTCAAAGGAGGGAGGCAGAAGTTAAGAAGAGGCAAGTGGAAGTCAGAGGGGAAAGTAAAAGTCAGGGGAAGGCAAATGTCAGGGGCCAGAAATCAGTGGGAGAGCCGAAGGAGATGGGGGAGAGGATGACAGGGGCGGGGGGAGTCAGAAGTCAGAGATGGGTGGTGAAAGTCAGAGAGGGGCAGTGGAAGTCAGAAGGGGCCATATAGGGGAACACTGTGAGGCATGTTTGAGGACAGGGAGAGAGAGAGAGAGAGACCCTGACCCAGGAGGGAAGCCAAGAAGCCAAGTCCAGAGCTATCCAGGAATTGGCCCTTTGTGTGTGTGTGTGTGTGTGTGTGTGTGTGTGTGTGTGTGTGTGTGTGTGTGTGGCTGCTGTGGTAACCCACCCCGTGGGCGGAGCAGCCTTCTATATCATCTTCCAGACAGAAGACCCTGAGGATCTGGGCCACTTCTATGACTATCCCATGGCCCTGTTCAGCACCTTCGAGCTGTTCCTCACCATCATCGATGGGCCGGCCAACTATGATGTGGATCTGCCTTTCATGTACAGCATCGCCTATGCGGCTTTTGCCATCATTGCCACACTGCTCATGCTCAACCTCCTCATTGCCATGATGGGTGACACACACTGGCGAGTGGCCCACGAGCGCGACGAGCTCTGGAGGGCGCAGGTGAGCCCTCAGGTGGCCGGGAGCATTGATGCAGGCTGGGCTGACCAAACTCCAGGAGCAAGAATCGCCAACAGGCTAATTTTGACCCCAGTTAAGATTTTCACAGTGTTTTTTTTAATGATGACTTAAAAAATTATTACTAAAATTGTATTAAATATTGTACCCATCTAGGAGTAAACATTACCTTTCCTAATCTGGTTGTGGGCAACTATATGCATCATTAGTGGGTGCCTTACTCAATGTCACATGTTGGCAAGTTCGTCCTGGCCTTGAAAGAAGCCTTTTCATGCTTCTTGCAAAATTTTTTCAAGACTATGAATTCTCTAAGGTTTGGACAGTTTTTTTTTTTTCACAGTAAATAGAATGATACAAAGTGTAACAGGGACCTTGGAGGAGCCAGACACCCACGATGACAATATAGTCATGAAGAATTCTTCACCATTTTCTCAAAGAGTAAAAATGCCTATTTTCCCCCACCCTGAAGTCAACAGAATAAGAATCACCCAGAAATAAACTCACAAAAAGTGGGGTGACTAAAAACAAGCTTCAGTACATTCTGTGATGGGATTTAAAAAAAGAGTATCGCTTTCCTGGTGATATATAAGTTTGCAGAATTTGACCCAAAAACAGTGGGTGTATTTTAAAAAAAAATCCCACAAAAAAAAAAAAACAATGCCCTGTCAACCTCTCCTAGAAGCAGCTGCCACCTTCTGCCCACAAATCACAATTGGGGAGAAAAGCTCTGCCATTCATCATACCATCCTCCAAAATACCCCCAGCCCACCACTCAACCATTCCTGCAGAAATAATCTTGTCCAAATAAAAGTGGGAACCTCCTAATATAAGTGTAGGTATACACGAGGCTTCAGAACTGCACAACAGGTGGGGCTCACTTGGAGCCCCCATTTCTGCAGCAAATGCTCCAAAACTAGCTGCCTCATCCAGATGCTGGCATCTGTCGAAATATCTGAGGATCAAACTATCCTGTGGCTCCCACAGGTTCTTTCTGTAGGACCTTCTCCTTGCTCAGGCATGGAGGCATCTCAGCGCCTATTCGGTCCACCCACAGATGAGGAATAATCAGGCTAAGAACTTTGTTCCAATTTGAAAGGTCCCTCAATGCCCTTTGTTTGGTTGGTTGGAGACTATACCCAACATGCTCAGGGGTTTCTCCTGGCTATGTTTGGGGAACCATGAGATTCAGGGAATTGAAACTGCGTCAGCCACGTGCAAGGCAAATGTTGTACTATCACTCTGGCCCTAACCTCTGAGGCTCTTTGTACCCACTTGTACCTGGTCCTCTGGCAATACCCAGCCCAGACCATCCCACCTTCCCTTCTGTCCCCACACACAGGTGGTGGCCACCACGGTTATGCTGGAGCGGAAGCTACCCCGTTTTCTGTGGCCTCGCTCAGGCATCTGTGGACGCGAGTATGGATTGGGTGACCGTTGGTTCCTGAGGTGAGTGACCATGTAGACTGTGCCCATGGACTAGAGCTGCCACAAAGTGGGAGAGACTTCAGAGGAAAAGATGCCAAGAGTCCTACAGGCTGGCTGCAGAGCCAAGGAGAGAGCAGGGCGGAAGGGAGGGGCAGCAGAACCACAGCCCCTGTGACTTGTCTATCACTCAAGACTGCTGTGTCCCCAGGGTGGAGGACAGGCAGGATCTGAACCGGCAGCGGATCCAGCGATATGCACAGGCCTTCAACCCCCTGAGCTCGGACAATGCAGACAAGGACATGGACAAGCCACAGTCGGGCTGGCCCATGGGCGCCCACCTATCACTTCCTACCCCTTCGGTGTCCCGAAGCACCTCCCGTAGCAGCACCAACTGGGAGCGTCTGCGGCAGGGGACTCTAAGGAGAGACATGCGGGGTGTGGTCAACAGGGCCCTGGAGGCCTGGGAGGCCTGGGAGTACCAGATCTGAGGCCACACTCCATGGGCTGGAGCTCTGAAACCAACAGACACCCCAGAAGCCTGGGCCTGACCCAGATCCCCTCTCTAGATCAAGTTACAGGCATGAACTCACAGGCACCTCAGTGGGAAATCACTGTGCCCTTGGATCCCAAGTGAGGGGAAACTAAGGCAGCTCAAGCCTGGCTCCTGCCCGGAGGCAGCATGGTGTGCTCAGGGCCCAGACCGAAGTTTGCTGCACTGTCAGAAACAAAGCACTTTAAGGACGGGTTGGCCTCCCAGGCACCCCCGTCATCAGCCCAGTGTCAAAGGTGGAGGGGGGACAGACCTTTTGAGGGTGCTATGGACAGTAGGAGGGAGGCACTGGGTGGAGTCTGGTCACCTCCAATCCAATAAAGTCTTCCCCCTTCCAGTGCTCTGGTTCTGTTCACATTGCTTCCACTCTGCAGCGGGGCCTTCCCAGATCTATCTTCCCCAACCCCCCATTCCATCTCCAGGGTCTCCTTGCCACAAACTGAGAACTTGCCACACTGGCAACTTGCAAAGTCCCTTCTTGTCCTTTAATGTGGGGGAGGCAGAGGGGGTCCCAAGTGTCCTGTGGTCCTGTTGGGGTTAAGTAGCCGATGTGTGTTTGGATTGGCCTCCAGGATCAGGGGAGCAGGCAGCAGCAGGTGCTCACACCTCCACAGAGCCCAGGGGCCTCAGATGCTGCTGCAGAAGCTGAACATTGTGCAGGAGTTTCTTCTGGTGGCCAGCCAGGGTAACTCCCAGGGCAGGCAAGTCTCTGGAGGGGGTGATGGAGGGGTCACTTCGTGCCTCAACATTTCAGGATCCCAGCCTCCCCCATGTACCCCACTTACTCAAGGCTCAGTTGGGCCACATCACTGAAGCTGCAGAGACCGAACTTAGAGAAGTTGTCCTGGTAGCACTCGAGTCCGATGGCCGAGAGCCAGGCCTGAGGCGAGTCCAGGGCACTGAAGTCCAGGGGCATGGGGTTCAGAAGGGCCTGGGAAGGCCTAAAAGGGAGGAAGGGGTACAGGCAGGTCAAAGCCCCCTCTTCATCTCAGTTTTCTTCT
Organism: Crocidura indochinensis; assembly: GCA_004027635.1. Classification (NCBI taxonomy): domain Eukaryota; kingdom Metazoa; phylum Chordata; class Mammalia; order Eulipotyphla; family Soricidae; genus Crocidura; species Crocidura indochinensis. The sequence goes on from PVKC010041802.1 coordinate 5,996, forward strand.
GGGCTTGCCTTTTCCTTCCCTGGCTTTTCCCCAGACCTGTCCCTGGGCCCTCCTGCAGCCTGCAGAGTGTCAGGTTTGCGGATCAACTTGTCCAGAGCTGCCACCAACTGGTCAAAGTGAGGCCGCTGGGTACGGTCCTTCTGCCAAGTGTCCAGCATCAGCAGATGGAGCCCAGAAGGACAGCCTGGAGGTGGAGGCAGTCGGAACTCCTGTTCGACTGCATTCAGGACCTGGGAGTTTGAGGAAGGGATGAAGACAGGCTCTTGTTGGTAGGGAGTGAATTGTTAAGTGAGGAGGTAGGTTGGGAGCAGAAAGGAACTAACATGTCCAAAAGAATAAGAGGTAGGTGTATCGCTTCTCAGTCTTTTGGCTAAGATCAAGTGTAGTATCTGTTGTTATCAGTTTAATATCCAATACGTCGTCTATCTGGCGACAATATATTAAATGGATTTTTGGCACTAGGAACTGGAATAGGAGCTTGCTCCGTCCATTCCACGCATCAACCTGGTATTGCAGTACCTCCAGGAATGATGCAAAAAAAAAAAAAAAAGAGGTAGGTGTGTTTCAACTGTGAGTGGATCAAAGAAGCATTTTCCAGCTGTGACCCACTTGAACCCTTAGGATATTCTAAGGGCATGGATGGTGGGATGGGGGTGGTCAAAGTATGAGACTAAGAGACCAAATAGTATGACATGGCAGGGGTGTGGAGTCCTGGGAGGAAACAAGATCAGAAGTGACCATGGCTGGAATAAAGCAGGAAAAGGTTTGTGGAGAGACTGGAGCCCGGGGTGGAAGGCTGTAGGGGCAAGGAGGGGCAGGGCAGCCAGTTCACCTCCTGATCACTCATGTCCCAGTAGGGTCGTTCCCCATAGCTCATCACTTCCCACATCACGACCCCGAAGCTCCAGACATCACTGGCTGACGTGTGTTTTCCATAAGCGATGACCTCCGGAGCAGCCCAGCGGAGCATGCAGTTCGGGCCCTGGGGGACATCGAAGAAGGCATGGAATGCAGCCATGCAGGGGAGTCATCACACTCAGGCTAGCTACTCAGACCGCAATGGCTCTGCAACATCCTTTAAGCACCTCTGTGGAACAGAGCTGCTGATCTGAATATAGAGCAGCAGGGGCCTCAGAGCACGAAGCAAAAGCCCAGAGCCTGAAATAGGGGCTGGAGGACATGGAGGGCTGTGGGTCTTATCAGGGGCAGGCAGTGGGGTTGAGTTGTGCAGGTTTCCTGTACACCCCCTGTAGTTGGGTCTTGCAAATAGCCCATTCCCCTCACCTTGGCTCTAAGTGTCCCTCACTTTCTTCACCTAGGTGAGCCCTGTATCCTTAGAAAGCATGAAATGACACCTTTTATTGCCACTCTCTAGGTGAGCTCTTAGACTTGGTAAAATGGACACCTCAGTATGGCTTTCCTCCTCTGCACCCCTGAAGGGACACTGTGTTCCCCAGGCTGCTGTACTCACCTGCGGACTATGTCCAAGCCGAGCCACTTTGCACACTAGGTGGCTGTTGACCAGCACACTGTGGGCAGCCAGGGCGCGGTGCACAAAGGCCAGGCTGGACAGGTGCCACATGGCAGAGGCCACGCCCCGCTGCATGGCCACAAGCTGCAGGCTGCTGAACTGGCCTTCCCGCTGCTGCAGGAGAAGCAAGGAGTCTCAGCATCACCTCGGACACTAGAAGGCTCAGGGGACCAGGAATCTAGGGAGCCTAGGAATGAAAGGGGAAGGCCAGGGGTGCAGGGAGCCAAAAGGGTGGAAGTGAAATAGGGTTCCCCTGTTCCATATCCAGGGGGCACTGACCCTGAGGAAGCTGTCCAGGGGCCCCAGTTCCATGAGTTCTGTCAGGACCATGAGGGGCCTGCTCTTGGTGACCACACCCTCCAACCGTAGGATGTTGGGGTGCTGAAACTGGCCCAGCATAGCGGCCTGGCCCAGAAAGGCCATCTGCAAGCTCTCTGCACCGCCAGCCCACAGAGTCTGGATGGCCACCGCCTGTTCCCGCCGGCCCCGGGGCTGCAGTCGGCCTCGGCGCACCTCTCCGAAGGAACCTGGGAGGACAGGCGTGGGAATGAGTGCTTTCGAGTCAGAAACCCCTTAGCCCCATCCTGGGCTTTCCTCTGTGCTCTGTACCTGCACCGATGACTTCCTCTATCTTGATATACGCGGGGTCTACCTCCCGGGAAAATTCTCTGAGGGCTTGGCAGGGGTCCTCATAGGTGGAGGGGTCGATGTAGTACTTTACTCCCAGTCCTAGATGGGGGTTCAGTCCCGAAACACACTCTCACCTCAGAAGCTGGGACCAGCAGTCAGCCTATACCTTGGGGATGCAGCCTCACCCAGAGAACCCTGGGCCCACCCAATCCCAGATTCACCCAACCTGGGCTGCTGTACTGCTGGAGCTGCTCCGTGTACCCTGTGCTACGCCGCTTCCTAGGGGGACAAACCAGGTCTCTGAGTGACACGGTCCTTTTCCATACTTTCCAATACTCTCCAATACTTTCCAATACTCAGTCCCAGAATTGGTGGGGATGCAAGGTCCTCCATGGGGGAAAGGAAGGCAGGGCAGGGAGGAAACAGATACAAGTGGGGTTTTCTGCAGTGGGTTTGGGGGCTACCAGACGAGGGGCGCATCAGTAGGGCCTAGTTGGGAGGGCCTCACCTCTGGAAGACCACAGCCAGCACGGTAATGGCAGCCAGCAGGAGAAAGGCCAGAGCACCCAGGATGGAGCCAATCACCAGCGAGAGTCTCTCAGGCAGCTGCTCTGACTGCTCTCCTGAGGTACACCAGGACAGAGGGGGTCCAGGTCTTAGCATGGCTGCCCCAGAGGATTGCCCAGAAGCTCCCAGGACATCCCCACACTGCACCCTGGGCTTCCCACTTCCCTGCCCAGGCACCCCTCACCTTCAGGCAGGGTCTGAAAATAGACTTTGACCCCGAAAGGGCCGTGGCCAGCTGCGGTCCGTGCCCGCACCTGGAAGCCATAAATGTGGCCAGGGCTCAGCTGTGTCACGGTGGCCGTATTGGTCTCGCTGGTCAGGGTGAAGGAGTGGGACTCATCTTCAGCCTGGGGGTGACAGCCACTCACTCCCTGCTGGCTGCTGCCCCCTAATCCCCTGAGGGATACCATCTCCGACCTCTGCTTTGTGGGAGCCCCATCCTCTGCCCCCTTCAGACCCTGCTAGCTCCCAGCTGCCTGCTCTGGAGCCCCACCTGGTCATAGTAGCGAAGCTGATAATCCAGAATGTTCCCATTGGCGTGGTCTGGCTGTGGCCAGGAGACAGTGATGCTGTTAGGAGCCCGGCTCACCTGGTGCACGACAGGGACTGCGGAAGGGACTGGGGTGGGAGGGCAGCAGGAAGGGTTCAGTCTGAGCAGAGGGCAGGGGGCTCTAAGGTGGGCAATTGAAGTTCTTCTGGGAGTCAGGACTCACCTTCGTGGCTGGTGCTGACATTGATGGCTGCAGCCTGGGGGGCATCAGGGCTGAGCTCTGACACTCCATTGACAGCCTGCACTTCCAGGATGTAAGGGATGTGGGCCCGCAGCCCCCCAACTAGCACCCGACTCTCAGTCAGGCCCCTCTGGCGGGGATCAAAGTGCACCTCATCCCGGCAACGGTGACAGGGACCCCCACCCACTGTCTCTGGGCGGCCCCCACACTCCTTGCACACAACGTTGAAGAGAAGGTCTCCGCGGCCCCCCAGTTCTCGGGGCAGACGCCAATGCAGCATGAGGGCTGAGCCCTGCACCTCAAACCAGAGCTCCCGGGGAGCAGAAGGGGGCCCTGGGAGGTCCGTTGAGACAGGCAGGGTGAGAGGGAGGAAGGAGGGAAAGCAAGGACACAAGAGTCAGAAGTCACCCCAAGTGCAATGAGACCCAGACCCCCAACTCGGCTGACTGCACTCCGGCTTCTGAGGACTCACCAGTGCAGGGGGCCTCAGGTGGGTCAGAACTGGCCCGGTAGAAGCCCGTGAGGCATGAGCACATTGGGGCAGCAGGGTCTGGTGTATGGCTGCGAGCGGGGCAAGGGGAGCAGGGGGCATCCCCCGCTAAGGCCTTGTATGACCCCTTGGGGCAAGCTGAGGAACAGAGAAGGGGTTTTCAGGATCAGCCATTACCCCCTCCATAGGCACTACCTAGCCCATGAGCCCAGAGCCATCGACCCCCACCATCACATCACCCATAGACACACACATGCAACATATATATACACACATCACCACACTCACATATCACATACCACCCCCAGCACTCCCCACTACCCCCCACCCTGCTCTGTTTTCCTCCCTCAGGCAGAGATTCCTTCTGCCTCTTCTGCTGTTTGCGGGTGCAACAGCGTTTCCACTGATGGAAAAAGTGAGGTGTGGTGGGGGCGGCTGGCAGGCCAAGTGCCAGATGGAGGTGTCTGGCATGGACTGCCCCACCTCCCCTGCACAGCCTCCTGTACCGGAAACCATTCTGAGCTTGCAGTGCCTAAGGCCTCTCTCTGCATGGGGGGTCCTGAGCCCTGGGACCACTCCTACACAACCAGATAGCAAATAAGGCCAAGGACCCACCCCATCCCAGATAATCCAGTAATTTAACTCCCTCGGGCATCAATTTTCAGTCCTGTGACTCTGGAATTCTCAGTTTAGCTCTGGAAGTTTCCAGGAGGTTCTGGAAATTTCCTGAAGGTTCTGGAAGTTTCCAAAAAAGGTTCTGGAAATGTCCAATGGTGGAGCTCAACGGTTCCTATGCTTTAGGAAGTGAAAGGGGGTGGGGGTGGTAAAAATGCTACCCTAAAATAACCTATGCTTGGCCTTTGAGGAACAAAATAAAGCTTGGAATGATCTGATGAAGATGCAGACTTGTAGGGTGCTGTCACTTGGGGTGACCTTGGCAAAGAGCTAAGGAGCAGGGATGTCTCACCTTGGCAGGCCTTGTCGCCGTGCGCAGGCTGGTAGCCTGGCTGGCAGCGGCAGCGCCCCACGGACACCATCCACTTGCCTTCCCCGTTGCAGTGCAACCTCGGGGGACTGCTACTGGCCTGGGCCCCCCCTCCATCCTCCTCCGGCTCTGCATGAGCCACACAAGTGCCCATAGCTGCCACCAACGAGGCGCCCCCGGCCCCACTGGCCTGCGTCTCGGGGAAGGAGGCAAAGGCGCGCAGCACTGCTGGGCAGGCGTGGGAGAAGAGCTTGACAGCCACGAGGGCCAGGCAGGCGCCAGTGTCCTGGAAGGCCACGTAGAAGCCACGCTGGGTGAGTGGCCCGAAACTCCGCTCTTTGATGTTCAGCTGCAGCCCGGAGGAGCGCGCCTCCGGGCCCCGAGGTCCCATTGCCCAGGAGGAGGAGGAGGAAGATGGAAAGCTCTCGTCCGCGGCAATTGTGTCCACCTTGGTCCAGCGCTTGAGGTGCCAGGCCGTGGCACTGTCGGGGCCATCGGGCTCCTCAGCTTGACGGTAGTAGAGGGTGAAGGTTTCCCGGCACAGGCCTCCAGCCACCCCCAGACTGGAACAGGCGCGCACGGAGAAGTGTAGGCGGATATGCACGCGCTGTGCCCCGCCCCGCTCCACGAAGTGCGTCTGCAGCCAGTTGTCCTGGGATGACGTGCCCGGAGAGGTCCCTGCCACGTGGCACGCCTCGAAGGTCCGAGTGAGGCGTCGCTGGTCATCCAGAACGCTGACCTCATCCCACTGCAGGAACAGGGATAGCTGCAGTTGTGTATTGGCCTGCATGCGTGCATGCTTGGGGAGTGTGGGGTGAGGTTTTCCAAAGCACTATTCTGCAGGGCAAGAACTTAGGGGGTGGGGTGGGGTTACTCCAAAGCACTATTCTTCAAGGTAAGAACTTTTGGGGAGTAAAGTGAGTTTATTCCAAAGCACTATTCTGCAGGGCAAGAACTTTTGAAGGAATGAGGTTACCCCCCAAAGCACTATTCTGCAAAGCATAAACTTTTTACGGAGTTAGGTTACCCCAAAACACTATTCTGCAGGGCAAGACTTTTGGGGAGTGAGGTTACTCCAAAGCACTATTTTGCAGGGCAAGAACATTTTTAGTCCTGCCCATCTCTGCTCAGGAGCTCCCACCTGAATCCCCCG